>JAQIXP010001226.1:0-19445 GCA_034700285.1 Proteroiulus fuscus | reverse complement strand
AGAAATTCAATTTAACGATGTTTAAGTCACCACTTACTTTATGACGTTGGAGTATTTTTGTAAATGTGGGATAACCCCCCTACCAAATGGCATCATTATATGCTGATCGTAGGGTACTGAGTTGAAATTGAAATTAAGCACATGGAAACTATTTAATACATTGATAGCATATCTTAACATTATGAGATGCACGATCAATCATGTTTAAACTGTCCCCGGACACTGCATCTATTCTGGCGACTGCACACTTTGTAGCTGTGATTTTTACGTTGAAAGGAACCTATATTCGTCTACAATTGAGAGGCTTGCGCTGATGTCGACGACAGCTATAGTCTCCCAATCATTTACGGAGACTGAAATGCTCGGCACGTTCACTTCATCAACATTCGTTCATTGCCAGATTAGGTTTTCAAAGTTCGACACAAAGTAATTTATTGTGCATGACTGGGAGAGTGGATTCAAATTAGGAAATTGGATACATATGAATACAAAACAACTCTTTTGTTGCTAAGTGAATACTTATGGATACAAATGTAATATTCACCAGAAGTATTCTTTAATAATATGGCTTATTTAAATTTATTAAAATTGTTTCTGCATTTTGCATTGAACAGTTTGGAAAAGTGTTTCTTTTTTCTCATATAACTGAGATTTGCTTTACAAGAAGTAGATACATTTGGATACAAAATAGAATATTGAGTGGATACATTTTGGATACAAATCAATATTTTTGCAGAGACATGTTTAGATACAATTTTGGTACGAACCACTCCCAGCCCTGATTGTGTTATGTCCCTGCTGACAACAGTTGTTTCATTCGCTGTGTCTTGAGACTTTGCAATCATGGTATGCATGTCCAGAACGTCAGCATCGAAAACATTCAGGGCCATCCTTTAGTGTATTCCTTTTATTTAGGAAGAATGTTTTTGTCACCCTTCTTCAGACTGACTTGCATTTAATTTGCGCCTTTCGTATGTTATTCACTGAAAGCTCGCATTTCCTTATGATCAGTCTCCACTGCTAGGCATAAGCTTAAAAGTTCTACGTAGGTAGAGAACTTTTAGCCACCTAGTGGTGTATTTATCTCAGGGTTCGGTGCTATATAAATGCGGCCTAAAATATGTTCTTTTATGTTGGGGTCTACTATTCTCCAGAGCCTCGTCATTTCCTTCATTATATCACTGATGGATTCTGTTTTACCTTGTTCATGCCTGATGGTGATTGGTTGGTGCTCATGTAGGAAATTAGGTCTCCTGTATTGTTTTAAAAGCAGGTTCTTCATTTCCTATCAAGTTCCATTGTTTAGAACTGCGGCATTTTATAGTTGCCACATAGAAGCGCTCTTTTTAAGTGTACTTTTGAAGTCTGCGCGTGTTTGCTCTGCAGTCCACTTTTCGTTCCTTTTGACATTTTCGTACTCTTCGATGTGCAGATCCGGGTCAGTGGTACCATCAAACACCGGTACTTGTACTCATCTTAAAATGTTGTCGGTTCCTGCCTGTGTCGGCAGTGTCTATACAACAATGGTCGGCAGCGGTCTTGTAGCCAGCGCTTGCATCGCTGCTGCCATTTGTGCCATCTTGCCAAGAACTTCCTTGAAATTGTCAGGAGCATTGCTGGTTTTCTTGTAGTGGTTATCTTGGTTTGCTTCATAGAAACTGTAGATTCCAATGCCTTTATTTCCAGGGCTTTTACTGTAGTGGTCGCATCATATTGGCATCCACCTCTCAAAGTACGACTGCTCACTGAAGAATCATCTCCTTCGATGTCTGTGAAAATCGTCGACATTTGTGAACAATGAGAATTTGTGAATTTTCTAAAACTTGCTGAGGTCATCATAATCGGACAACTGAGCAACACTGCAAAAAATCTTATTTCGAGTGTTTGTTTCTGTTATGCTTAAAAAACACTTTTTTAAAAGAAAGTTTATCTTTAAAAATGTGTAAATATTTTGATAACATTTTTATTAAGGATGTCTTAAGAAACCTTGGAGCCTAGATCAAGTTTTCTTGCTCATTGTTTCCTTTGCTGTTTCCATGAGACATGGTTTTGATGTAAAAACCTGCACTTTTATCGGTGACTGACAAAGAATCACACCTATATCTTGTGAAGTCTAGCAGAAGCTACGTTTTATAGGTGTAGTGTAGCTCAGGGTCTTTCTTGGTGCAGAGGGTAGGAGAACTGAACGCTCCCTGGCAATCTATATTTGACTGCAGAAATTAAAACATGAATTTTTAAAAATAAAGAATTTATTCGTATGCTGCATAAGAATTCAAAACTGATTACAATTTTTGCAATAAATAGCATATTATGCGTTCACGACTTTCCTTAGTAAATATGGTAAAAAAATTAATTTAACCATCCATGAAGTGGCAAAAGTCAACATTGCTACTGCCATCGCTGATGCAATCCTCATCAGCCTGTATCATTGCTCTTGAACACAACTCCCTCCCAGGTTAATTTGGGCTTCGACTGATATCATAACACTTGTACACTACAGTGCAATCTGGCATTGTGGCGGGGTCATATAGATCCACGTTTCTCAACCTTTTTTGTCCCAAGCCTCCCGTTTGAATTGGCCATTTACTTGTGCCCCCCCTTCTTCAACCCCATCATTTATTGTCAGGGGCAAATTTTATTTTTTAAATGAAAACTTAAGATTTTTTGATTGGTAGGGTATATTTTAAAATTTAATTTGTTTCTTGAAAAATGTTCTACGGGTGTTTGGCCAAATCCAGTAATAAATTTTGCTGACATTTCCAGGTTTTCTAGACAAATTTTAACAAATTTCCAGACCAAACAAAAGTGACTTTGAACTCATTTTTACTGACACATACAATTAAAAATGCAATATTCGACAACTACCCTGGGCCACACCCACAAATCCATTTTTTTTACCCAAAAATATTTTTCATGGCCCGCAGGAAAAAATCTGAATGCTTTGTAAATTACAGCAAAAAAAATGACAAAAAATGGTGCCGCAGGCGCCTTTTTTTGCTCAAAAACACTCAGAAATGGGCTAACAAATTACCAATTTTACCTAATTTTCCATTTTATTTAGATTTTTCAGACAAATTAAATTTCCCTGACATTTCCAGACAGTATTGATTTACCTGACATTTCCATGGTTTTCAGATGGCCAGACACCCTGTATCCTCATCAACTAATGTAGCATTTGTATGGACAATTTTTTTAAAAAATTAATTTTTTTTCAAAGTTGAGGGCTTTCCCGCGCCTCCCCTGTAGCCGTGCTGCGCCCCCTAGGTTGAGAAACGCTGATATAGATAATCATCTTCCTATCCACCATCGTGATGAACACAAGATAAATGTCATCTTCATTCAGTACCATCCACACTGTATGGTTGAGTGGTATAATAGACATCCGGTATTGTGTAAACTGCATGGCATATCTTTCTGGTAAAACAAGCAAATCTCCATTAGCATATTTCTGTAAAACAAAAGAAACATCCTTGTCGACAACTTCTGCAATGAAAATTCCATTGAATTATTGGTAAATCATATAATCCTTTATGTTGCTAATGATTGATCCCATAAGAGCACTTCCGGTAGTTGTCTTGGTAGATCTTGATTTGGTCAAACTTCGAATTGTCTCTTTCCCAAAAGTTCAAATTGAATATGAATCGATACATCACATATGTGGCACCTGTAAACATAGCAAAATTCCTTCCATGATGTCTGCTTGGTGTCTGGTTTTCGTAGAAAGCACCGTACTGATTTCTGGTAGCTTCAAGATACTGAAGTGTCTATTCTTGACATCTCAACTAAATATTGCCATAAAGAACATGGCAACTGGTTCCAGAAGTTGTATCAGCCAACTTGACTTCCTAGGATCACAAGTTACCATACATTTGGTAGGATCACTGGCTCTATGGTCTGCATTGCTGCTGTAGTCAACTGCTTTGCTGGCAGCATGACTGGTACTTCACTGACTGGTCTTATCTTTAATAATGTCAGGCTCCATCTGTATTTCTGTAACACTTACAGCAACTTGTGGTAGTATAAATGGATGCTGTATTTCTGACAGTTGACCAGGTAGTCAATGCAGTTAGGCAAAAATTTGCACTTAGAATGGATTCAATCACACATACTCATAGAAATTGATGCATGGCTTTTTTGGCATGGATCATGTAGTACCAACAAACAGTATTCTAAATTGCTCATGAGTTTCGTTTTAGCACTGTAACTGGAGCAAGTTCAGCACTAATTTTGCTTAAAGCCTACAGCTCATTAACATTGGACTGATTGCCTGTGACAATGTAGTCGCTAATTGGCATTTCAGTATCCACAGGCGTTATCGTTGTTGGGACAAAATGCATAATGATCAATAAAGCGTGTAAAGTTCCAAAGGAGTATGCCATATTCCTTCAAGTGTTAGAAGAAATATCTAAACACATTCTTTCATTAACTTTAAAGTTGTTGTCTTCAGGATTGAAGTAGATGACCATGATGTCTACCAATGCATTATTTTTCAGCTACACCTAATCAATGTTTGTTTAGGCTTAAGCTTGCATCCTTTATATTGTAATATGAAATGTATCCCAATTTAGCACTTCAAGTATTTCAAGTTCACCAGATACTGTCGCTGAAGAATATCCTTCGTTGACTAGATCACTTGATCAAAACACTTATTGCATTTGCTATGGTGAAAATGGCTTCTGACATACAACTCGTGTTAGAGCACTATTCTTATGCAGTGGGAATTTTGAATTAGCATTTTGGCCTGCTATTGCTGGAGCACTGTATATTGGAAATTCATTTGGATATTGTAAGTTTCATTGGTGCTGGCAAAAAAAGTTTCAGATGTGAAAGGTGTCTTCACTTGGCCTGTTTTCCACCTAAGTTGACGAATTCAAAAATGTTGTTTAGTCCACTTTCCTGTATTCCCACGATCCTAACACTTTACAATTGCTCTCAATTAGCACCAGCTGTCCTTTGTTGTACTTGACATAGCAGTGTTTTTTGTCAAAGTGCTCTTTTTGTTTTTGTTAAGCTTAAACAATGTTTTCCTTTACTGTCGCATGGGCATGGGTCTACCATTCTTCTCTGGATCGGTCGTCTGGGATGGTTGCTGCAAATAAAAAATTTGTTTCTAATGCCGTCCTGGCCTTGTTACTGGAAGGGAAAGAATGGCATGAATCCGGTAGATGCATGCTTACTGGTGTTTTAAGCCATAATGCATCATGACAGTGAATACATCCTATCCTGGTGTCGCAGCAGCAGGTCTAAATGCTGTCTCACTATTCCTATAAGCATTCCATTTCCATGCTCAGCGAGTCAGTTGTCATGAAGGTGGTAAGCCTTAAAACATTGATGTACAATGTTGGCTTGGAAGAATGTCTTGACAGAATAGAGGTGAATGTTATTTTGTCATTCAAACACACTTGCCATGGAAAACCAAATCGCATGGCAATCTCATGTAACGAAATTAACAATGGCTCGGCTGGTTGCTGGCTTAAAGGCTTTAGCTATGACAAACTTCGTAGTGTAATACACTGCAAAGATGATGTAACAGATGCCATGAATTTGTGCTGTCAATGGTCTATGGAAGTCAACACTCCAATAGTGTTGGCCATAACATCGTCTCTATTGGCTGCAATAGTCCGGCTGACTTTTGTCTGGGCTTAAACTTTTGATCTATAAAAACTTTAAATATCTTGACATAGCACTGAATTTACTGTCATTGTGGTCCACAAGAATATTGTCAGAATCCTCGCGAGTTTAACATTCCAAGATGGCAGATCACGCCTGTCAGGACCAGCATGTAGGATTTTCTCACTTAGTGATTTCAGCACAACAATGACCTTATTTAAAATACTAGTCCAATGAATATGTCGACTTGGGTGTGTCATGCAAATTATTGCATATATGCAGAGTTTTATTTGTGTTTTCAGAGCTGGGGGTAGATTGATGAGCGGCATTATAGTTGTTTTGTAGGGGGGAGGGCAGAGGAAAGGGTAGTATGGTTTTCCTCTCCAGGGGAATTTTTTTTTAATATCTTTTAAAAGGCATAACTTTCACTTATAATACCAATTTGATTAATGTTAATGGTGTATTACCAGGTATTGGGAGGAAAAGGTTTGTTATAAATCTTTTATAGATGTGGTTGAGTTAGTTTCTGACCCCCCAAAGAGTTTTACAAGGAGGTTAGGGGTGGTCACGAAGAGGTGTAGGGTAAAACCCCCTACCCCCAACAAATATCACATGGCGTATATGACATAGCAACATCAGTTTCCTGTATAAGATGGTGTTCCAGTGGGTAGCAGTGTAAGTAAGATTTAATGGCATGAGTGTTAACTTTGCCATAGAGAGGCATACATCACAGGGCTAAATATGCCCAATATTTGTGGTCAAATACAAATACAAAAAATAAATAGATAAATAATGAAAAAAGTGGAAAAAGAGAGTAAGCGTGAATAAATAAAAGGCACACAGACTGCTCAAAATTAAATTTACAATGTCACTAGATACACAATAGTTATCGATAAGATCATTCAGAAATACACGGGATTTGCAAAGATGTCTAATTACATTATATATAAGGTAAACTGGATTGGGTAATGTTCTTAAAAATTTTGTTAGTATTGAGTTGTGGATTAGAAAAGCCTGCTTTTACAGAGTTTTCTGTAGTTCTTACCTGGTGGTAGTGAGGGCAATGGTAAAGTAAGTTATTTAGATATTCCAAGTTATTAGAGCCACCAAGGCAAAGCCTACAACTAGCAGAAGAATAAATATGGATATATTCACCTTGGATGAATAGAGGATGGCCCAAAATGTGTATCTGTGCTAGGGTATTATGTATGTGGAGGGGTATTTTTAAGCTCAATAGGGATGGAGGGGAATTCCCAAAATTTAAGTATTGATAATTTTGGTAGAAGGGAGAGTGGGATATTTTAAATTCATCGATTTGTTTATTTATATTAGTTTGTCTTTGGCGTACTATAGGCATCATTTTGTCTAACAATGAGTATGATAGGTTGATCCAAATAAAAGAGAAGCCCCACTGATTTAAGTTGTTTTTGAGTAAATTGCACCAGTTAAGTTTAGATGGGGAAGGTTTGTGGAGCAAAGTCAAATAAGCATTTATTAGAAGGGAACTGTGAGATGATTTTAGAATGTGGCTCCAGTATTTTAAAGTGTAAAGTTGTTGCTTAGATGGAACACAGGAAACTTCCGAAATATGTGGGATGAGCTTCTCTTCAATAAACTCAACCTGATTCTCTTTGAGACACTTTTATTTAGGAATTAGTGTACTCTATAAGGATATATACAACTAACTCTACCTCCTCTCACTTCGAATCCTCAGGTTAGACTGATTCTCCTTGTCCAAGATGGTGCCTCCTCGTCATCAGTGAAAGAATGTGATCACTCCACATTCTTTCAACTATGGCGAGGTGATTGCCAGTCGACCCGCCCCTCCATTAAAACACCTCCGTGATTGACAGAATGGAAGGGGTTTGGGCGCCAATGTTACACTCCCCCACCAAGTTTCGCCTTGGTTGTCCAAGGGGCTTCCTCAGTCCAATCGAAGATCCTACACTACCAAAATCAATTTACAAAACAAAAGAAAATTTAACTTGAAATTGAAAACAAAATTTCAAACCCCGCGCCCCCCTCCAATTAAGGCAACTGGCTCCAGTTTCGATAGAAAATAGTCTTCCCTCTCACTAGGGGCTTCTCATCGTCGTCATCTGGCTTCGGCTTCGGCATCTTGTCTATGATGGTAATTGTCTCCGTAGCCGACTGACGTCTGGGGCAAGTATGGCGATCGTGCCCCACCTCCCTGCAGTGATAGCAAGCTCCGTTCTGGATGGGATCCGAGCAGGCCCGTCCTAAATGGCCCGTCCGCCCACAGTTAAAACACTGCAGCGGCGGGAGTTCCACCGGTCCAGGCGACAAAGATTGCAACACCACAGCAGGACCTCCTGACTATGGCCCTGATGACAACTTCTCCCACTGCTTCTTCTCCACCCCCCACTTGGCTGGTACCTTGTAATGGTGTGGAGGCTTGTGTACCTAAGCGATCCAAAGGGCATCCTGACTAATTGGCCAAGGTAGGTCTTTGGTGATAGGTCAGACTAAACCCAGCCTACCCTGATACCCATATTATGTTGTCAATCGTTCATTATTGCGATGTGAATACTAGTGGGCCAGGAAGAGTAACTGTTTCATTCATCCGTGCATGGCGACCTTTATGTTGCTAATGTCAGTATGACTTTTCAGGTAGAATAGATAGTGGAGAGAGAAGAGAAGTGCCATAAAGCCGAAAGGCAGGTGGGCGGAGAGGTGGTGAAGTTTCATTATTGCTTCTTCTCCATCAACCTCCAGGTGGCCCGTGACGGGTTTCTTCTCCAACTCCTTGTACAGGGCCGGCCGGGTGGTTTATTTCCTCTTTCGGTGACCGCAGCATCAGCTCATGTTGCCTCCTAGCATAGCCCACGCAGGTGTTTGAATCCCCTCCAGGGGACTAGCCGTGTACAGCAGAGCATCCCAATCATCGGTGCCGAGTGTGACACTTAACTCCAAGTAGTCTCCCTCGGCCCGGTCCTCTGGCGTCAGGCAGATCGTCGACCACAACCATTTCTGTGGTTGAGTCTGACGATCTGCCCTCCTTCGGGTCCTCGGGCTGCTCCTCCAACAGCCCTGTTCCATCCTCTGTCTCCGGGGTGACAGCTCCCCGGCTCTATGTCCTCCTGCGATACTACTTTGCATTCCTCCAGCCGAGCGATCTATTCTGCCCGGCTTTCCATGTGTAGGAAAAACAATGCCCCTGTAAGCAGATGGAGGCCATCTCGGCATTGTCAGGGATGGCCAGAATACTGGCAGGTTTTCCCCCTTCTGTCATCTGTCATCTATTGCCAGAAAAAGAACATTTGTTTTAAAACCAGTTGGAATGCTGACGCAGCTTTTTAAAAACTCCACTCCTACATGCCTTCCATCACTCCACATCATTGTGCTTCACCCTCCATAAAAATCAAAACCCTAACTCCACAGTATCTCATTCCAAACTTATATCTAAATTAACTATGCCACTCCTACTACTCGTGGTAGTATTCATGCTGGCCTATCCAACAAAACTCCATCAAGAATTCGACTTAATTCTCTCCCCTTCAAAATTCCTTAATTTATCGACCACATGGGTATGGCCATTTTCGGCATTTTGCCTCAGAATTACTAAATTCTGTCTCAAAAATACTCCCTAACTAATGACGAGTATTAAAAACTCCCCAAAACAATCTAGAATAGATGTGCTCCTAAAGTACTCCAAAAATAAATTTTCCGTGGCACAATAACAAACACAGCACACACGCATTTGGTGATCCAAACAAAGATGGCAACCTTTGACACGGGTTAACCACCTCTTTAAGATTTCATGCATGATTACCTCATTGCATTACCTCATCCTAATCTTGCACTCCAGATGACGTCCTCATCAAAACAAACTCCCGATCACGAATTAAGTGGTAAATTTGAATCTCCCAATGCGAATTTTTCACAAATTACTCCAAATAATCGTGAATCAACTACAGAAGATGCAGTTTAACTCCAAATGAATCATTTTAACTCCTGATTTCATATTTATCTCCAAGGTAACACGAAAAGCAGTACTCCAATTAACTTTTATATGCTAATGCTCCTGATTACTGTGCAATTCACCATTAATCTGTCTCCTTTCCATTCACTTAGTTTGGAATTAGCTGTGGGGGTTGTAAAGCCCCATGCACTAATTTCTTCTAGGGGTACTCCTTGATTTCTTGACTCAGGCCAAGAGAAATCATGCTCCCTGATAGGTTTTACCCAATCAGCTCCAATAGTCATCCTCATGTGCTGGCCATACTCCTTAGTACTTCATACACGAAAAGCATGAGGGGGGTTTGCTCATCACTCCAAGATTTTTGCTGATCCCAGAGATCATATCCCTTATGAAACTCGAATTTTTCCTCATCTGGCGAAATCGGTCGATTCTCCACCAGCTGAACGACCTGTACAACAGCATGACCGTGAGCTGTTTACCTTATTTTCAACCGAATCGGCAGATCTCTTTGCTCGTATTTTTTCAAACGAGAAATATGCTGCTCCATTTGTTGAGTACGGCCCTGTACATTTAAGTACTCACACGTGTAGTTAAGGCCGTCTGCACTTCAACGATTTTAGCTGGACCCTTGTATGGTGGTCTCAGCTTTATTGCCAGACCTTTGATCGGTGCCAAGTCCTCCACTAACACCAAGTCATTGATGTAGAATTTTAAATCCTTGTGCACTCGATTGTAGGCCTTCTTCTGCTGAGCCTGACTTGCCAACAATTTGGTCATAGCTCTCGTCCGCACTCCCTCCAAGGGCAAATCTCCATTTAACAACAGCGGCAATGGTAACACGTTCTCCAATGCAGTTGTTGCGTGAAACCTATGCATCAGAAAGAAAGGTATACTTAACTGAGGCCTGTATACTGGTGTTGTACGCCATGGTATGTCTCCAACCAATTGGGCCAATCCTTCTGCTCCTCCAGAAGCTCCATAAATGCTCGTATCATTATCTTCAGCGTCTTGTTGGCTCTCTGCCAACCCATCACTGCTGATGATAAGGTGTATGATGTTTTATGTTAAACTGCATACAAAACTCCTGTGCAACTCCTCCTGTGAATGTTGACCCTTGATCTGTGGTCAAGTTGCGAATCCATCCAAATCTCCAAACTATCTGGGTTAAAAGAAACTTCCTAAAGGCCAGAGCAGTTACTCTCACCGCCTTGGTCACCATAAATCAAGTTACGTAGTCAACTGCAATCAGGATGTATCGAACTCCATTTGTCCTTTTTGGCAGCAGTCCGATGAAATCAAGATTCCAATAGCCATTGGAAGGCGGTCCCTCCAGGATTATCGACGGCATCAGCCTTGCCTTTTTCCAATCAAGGCTTCATCCGCTGACAACTATCGCAGCTCTGGACATACGTCTTGATGTCTTTGGTCATACCGGACCAGTAAAACGTCCTCCTGATTCATGCTAGCATCTTTGCTGTCCCCAAATGACAATTTACCTCCGTGTCATGACCCACTTTAATGATTTGTTCACGCAAAGGCAAAGGTACCTATAGCTATGGTGAAGATCATCATCGCTCACGAGAGTATAGAGCAGTCCATTCACGATGCTGTGATTACTCTCCACTACTGCTCTGCAGTCCTCACTCCAAAGCTCCTTCATGATCTTGCTTGTGTATTTGTCCACAACTTGCTCCACCTTGAAACACGCTGTGTCCCTCAAGTCGATCTCGTCCATTGCTACTGTCACGTAGACTTTCTCCTCTCCTACTGCGGGTTGCAGTGGGCATCTCGAAACCGCATCGGCATCGACGGGCAGCACTCCATTTTTATGCACGACAGTATACCGATGTTCAGTTATCTCCAGCATCCATCTCCCCAGCTTGCCTTTTGGATCCTTCATCTTCTGGAGCCAGCAAAGGGAGTGATAATCCATTACGATGTTGAAATGCCGGCCGAGAAGATAGTGCCTGTTCTTCTTAACAGCCCAGATAATTGCTAAAGCCTCCAGTTCTGGGATGCCATAGTTTGTGTGTGCATTCAAACACCACAAAGCGTAGACAAGAACCTTCTTGTCTTTCTTCTCTACTTGGTAGACAACCGCTCCTAAGCCCAGCATGGACGCATCCAAGTGCAAAGAGATCATTTGCATGGGATCAAACGTTGTCATTATGGGTGCTTTAATCAGCAACGACTTCAGCTCCTGGAATGCCAACTCGCATCCCACGTCCCACTGAAAGATTGCTTTCTCTCCGGTGAATTGATGCAGTGGCGAAGCGATCTTAGCAAAGTGCTCGAAAAAACATTTTGAAGGCTTGAGCTTCAAATCTGCACTCCTTAAAAGCGGAAAGATGGTCCTCAGACGCTCCAACATGATCAGAAACAATTCTCCATAGGTGATCACTTCGTCCAAGTAGATCAAGCAAGCCTTCCACTTGATATGAGCCAGAAGGATGTCTAAGGCTCGCTGCATTGTAGCTGGTGCGTTGCATAACCCGAACGGCATTCGTACAAACTTGAACAGTCCCTGGTGGCACGAAAACAGTTTTCTAGATGTCCTCCTCGGCCACACAAAGCTGCCAGTATCCACTCACCAAATACAATGTCGAGAAGTACTTCACTTTGGAAAGAGTCCAACACGTCGTCGATCCTCGGCAGCGGATATTGGTCGACTTTGTTTGCTCATTCAGCCTCCTGTAGTCTATGCAAATATGAATACCTCCATCCTTCTTTGTCACCATGACCACCGGGCTCGCATATGGACTCTTGCTAGGTCGGACGATACCATTTTTGAGCATGGCATCCAACTCCTCGTCGATGACTTCTCGTGTGCTCCACAGTTCTACGAGCAGGTATGTGAACTGGCGGCTTTCCCTGCGTATCGATCCTGTGGACCACAATATTGGAGTCCTAACTCTGACATCTGCTTTGAAGATGTCACGAAACTAGTAAAAGCTCCAACAATGCAGTTCGTTCTTCAGATATCAGGTTGGGGCCTATGTTCCAGGCTAAGTCGACGGGTTCGCGAAGCCCTCCTTCTGTCACCTGTTGCAGTCTCCTTCCGTCTTCCTAACAGGTCCTCGTATCTTAAGTAGGAACAATAACAGTCCTCCAGCGATACCGCAGTTCCAAGTCATCTGGCGTCACAACCAAATGTCCTTGTCCAAAGCATTCACCATAATGAGTTGTTCGGTCTCCGTGCCCAACTTAAGTGGTACAACTCCTTCAGCTTGGCAAACTCTATGCTTCGCTTGTAAATCGTGCGTTGGCTCGACCAAAACCATTGTCGGTTTATCCACCAGTGGCTCAAATTTAGCTTTCACAGCCATCTGAGTCCACGCTGGTATTCGCACGGGCTTCTCGATGTGTACCATGAGGCGCACTACGGGCATTACCTCCTCCTTCTGCAAGTCCTCAATCATGGTCAAAGTATTTTCTGGCAGGTCCACCAGCACGTCTGTGGCTGTCCCCACTGGTAATTCCACTAACGTACTTGCCAATTCATCTACCGACTCCACCTCCGGCACCCCATCTCCACAACCGTCCCGGTTGTCCAAGCGAGGGACTCCATCCAATGTTGAGATCAAGGCGAACGTGTCCTGATAGAAGACATGAAGACCGACGAAGTCTATCAACACCCCTGCTTTTGATGAGAAATCGTTCCCTAGAAGATGTCCAGACCGACAATTTTTGTTGTTCATCACGATGAAACTGTGCTTCAACTTATGCTCCTTCAGTTGTATGTCTAGTACAACTTCTTCAACAATCGAGAGGCATCTGTTGTACTCATATTATGCAATATCTTCTACTTTTCTTCACGTCACACAACATGCCTTTTATCAAACTTTCTCCAATAACAGAAACAGATGCTTCAGAATTGATGACAGTAAAGCATTCATGGATGTGCTGTACCGTCACCTTCACCCTTGGCAAATTCTCATCAATCGTGGCTTTCACCCTGGCCTCCATGGGTCATTTCCACAAAAGATCGAAGCAAAAAACCTTCTTAAGGGCTCTGTTCCTCAACACTAGTTGATCTACCGAGTGTGACAACATATGATAAAACTGGTTTAGCATCTTCACACTCCCATCACTCCCGGTACTCAGTGGTGCTTTGCCAGATCCCTTCAGTTTTGTCGGGCAGTCACAAGCAAAGTGTCCTGGCTGCTGGCAATTGTAGCAAACTACTCCCAAACCAGATGTACACTCCATTGAGTAATGGTTCGGTTTGCTACACTTAAAACAATGTAAACCCAGTGGTCGAGATGTACTCCTTGGTTGACTTTTTCTCTTTCTTTGCCTGTCCAGGTGCTTCACTCTCTCCAGAAGCTTGGTTTTGCTTAGTTTTCTCCTTTGGCTTCTACTTGGTACCGGCGGACGTACTGACATTGTGGCCTCTGTCACGCTGTTGACTGCGATCCAGGCTCCTTGCGGCTGCTTTCTCCACGAGAATTGCCAACTCCACTGAGGCGGTTGCTTTCAATAGCTTCTCCAAAGTAAGACAAGTCCTACCGGCTATCCTCGAAGTGATCTCCAAACTAAGTCCCTTCTTCACTTGGAGTACTAAGTTGCCTGGCAAAATTGTCATTCCACCTCTCCCAAAAAGACGAACTTTCTCCATTGCGTACGTCCTCACTAACTCGTTCGGATGTTGGACTTGCTCCTCTGCAAATCGCTTCCAATCCTCCAAGTAAAAAGGTGATCGGAAGTAGGCCAAAAACACCTTGATTATGGTCCATGAACTCTTTGCAATCTCCATTACGTGCGTGGTATGATATTGTTCTGCGGTACTCACCAGAGTACATTGAAATCCATCATGCATCTCATCCTCTGTCCAATGCTCCATATGACATTTCGCTTCGTAAGCTGCCAGATGATCGTCCGGGTCTCCTTCAGTAAAGGTAGCAAAAATCAGCTGCCCTTTACTTTTTTTGTACTCCCGGTGTTTGCTGGGCCATTAGAATCTGTACCTGTTTGGTTAACAGCGTGATCTGGGCTTCTTGCCATTTCTGGGTGTCCTCCTGATGTGTTTGGGTTGCCCCCAATGCCTTACAAACCTCCACCATCTGGTCGCCAAATGACTTCAAAAGCGCTCGTTGGCTAGCCAAAACTCCATCGTGGGCACAACCAATGCCTGCGTGGTCTGTAGCCCCTCCTTTAATGAAGTCTGCATAGTCTTCTGCGAATTCCCAAGATCCTGTACAGTCGAGGCAGTTGCAGCAACTTGCCGAGCCATCTCTCGCAACTCCAGTACAGGATTACTTGCTGTCTCCTCTCCCTCGGGTCTTTTGTCAGCTTTGCTTGCCATGGTTTCGTCCTCCTCCAACCCCTGGCTTACTTCTAGATCTTCGATGTCGTCCACCGATTCCAACGGTAACCGATTCCTTTCTCCAGGCAATGAAACAGACGCAATTCCCTCTTCGACTCAAAAGCCCTCCTCCACTTCTCCACAAACTTACCCCTTTTTCCAGCAGGCTTGCCTGAATGCAGCCTTGCATAGTCTCCAGGCTGGTGTTTATCCTTCTCCGGGTGTGGATATTTTGCTCTTATACTCTCCAGGTTTAGGACTTTCGAAGCCTTAGAAGAAGCTTGTGACTCGTCTGAATCTGAGCAGGGCTCCTCACTAACACTCCTTGGCCTGCTCAACAACAGTAGTCTACAAAAACAGGCTAACCAACCCACCCAAACTCCAAGATGGTGGCACCCATTTTCAATCCAAAAAAGAACTATTTTCGAAAAGAACTTCACTGCAGAACTCCAATTACTGCAGAAAAGACTTGTTTTTGCTATTCAGGGGCATATCTCCAATAGAAAATGGCGCCCGTGACTCAAAAAATATCCCAGAAAATTTTCTCCAAAAATAACTCCTAATTAGTCACTAATAGACACTCCAAAAATATCAAGAATTCAGTCCTGATACTCAAAAGAAAACGCTCCACACAATAGTCTGGTGCTACCCCGCACCTCCTCCATGTAAAGTTGTTCTCAGATGGAACACAGGAAACTTCCCAAATATGTGGGATGAGCATCTCTTCAATAAACACTCAACCTGATTCTCTTTGAGACACTTATTTAGGAATTAGCTTACTCTCTAAGGATATACACAACTAACTCTCTACCTCCTCTCACTTCGAATCCTTAGGTTAGACTGATTCTCCTTGTCCAAGATGGCACCTCCTCGTCATCAGTGAAAGAATGTGATCACTCCACACAGTCTTTCAATGATGACGAGGTGATTGACAGTCGACCCACCCCCTTTATTCACACACCTCCGTGATTGACAGAATGGAAGGGGTTTGGGCTCCAATCTTACAAGAGTTTGCATGGACAACTGAATTCCTAGAGGATCTAAATCTAGTTCATGTCTCAGGATATATCCAGGAACTTTATTTGTTGTTTGTAATAAACGACGCTCAAAGATGTTTTAAATCTTTTCGATGTTGGTTTTCCTAAGCAAGAACCAAACAGGAGCAGCATACAATAGTACAGATCTGACCAAAGCATGAAATAGTTTCACCCTGGCATGCATTGGTGGGATTTTAAGTTTTGTTAATGAGTTCCAAAGGGCATTAAGGGCAGACCGATCCTTTTTGTAGCGAGTGCTGCAGCAGAAAGGAAGTTCTATGGTGAGAATGGGATACCCAGGTAGGAGTAGGTATTTACCATCATAATTTGAGTGTTTTTTAAAGTTTTTCTTTAGCATTGATACAACCTCATTTGCGAAAGACCATGAATTTAGTTTTGTTCAAGTTGACGTTAAGATTAAAAGTCAAAATATAAAGCAAGATTATGAAGCTTTCTCTGGATTTGGGACAATGTTGCAAGCAGGACTAAATCATCAGCAAATAGAAGTCCATGGGTTTTGACAGTGTGTAGTTTGATTGGATAAAGAAAGGAAGGCAGGGTGTCCAAGATATTAAAGATATAAGCATTAAACAACAGGGGACTTAACGAGTCCCCCTGCAGAACCCCACGATTAATTTGTATGAAGCTAAATTTACCATTCCTTGATATAGTGATGGATGCATTTAAGTAAAGTTGTTTTATAATATCTACAAAATGCTGTACAACACCTTGTTTCTGCAATTGACTCCAGAGAATATCGTGGTCAACTATGTTGACGGCTTTTGCCAAATCGACAAAGACAGCATAGAGTTTGTTTCTATTGTATACTTGATCATGTGCAATAGCATTGAGTACAAGAATTTGGGACAAAATCCTGCTTGCTTGTTCGGGAGATGTAAAATAATCTCCTGCTAGTATTCCAATCTAGTGGCCAGAATAGAAGAGAAAAGTTTTGGTATTGAATTCAGGAGCACTATTGGTCTGTAGTTGGAGGGCAGATTCCTGTCTCCTTTTAAAAAATAGTTAGTTTTCCTACAGACCAGTTATGTGGAACCTTTTTAGTCTGGATAATTGAGTTAAATTTAAAAGTTGTTTAATAAAGTCATTTGAATATTTAAAGAATTTGTTGGGTATTCCATTAGGTCCTGGAGCTTTGTTAGATTTAAGTTTTTTTAAGGGCTTGCTCCAATTCACTCATAGAGATTAGTTTGTTCAGAGCTTTATTCAGTTGATATATAATTGAAGAATGAACTAAGGGTTGACTAGATAGGGCCTTGCTTGGTTTCTCTAGGTTATCTTTAGACTGAGTAACTGAAAAAGTATTTCTTAAGTGATCAGTCCAGGTATTAAGAGGGATAGGATCCACATGGGTTTGTCTAAATTAGTTTTTTTGATCGCCTGCCAAAATTGTTGGGCCATTTTTAGTATCATTGATAGTATTATTCAAGTTTGTAAAATATTTAGATTTAGCTTTTGCATATCTGCAATATTCCTTGCATTGTAGGCACTATGCAATTTGCGGTTCAGTGGAGTTCATTTTTTTGAATAATTTCAGTGCCTTATTGACCTGTTTTTTAAGGTCTTTACCATGGGGATCCATCCAAGGAGAATCATAATTATTAGAGTATGGACTTGTTAAAGTACAAGCAAATTCAACTTTCATCTAAATAGCTTGGGCTATATTACACATGACTATTGCTCATGAGATTGTTCTTTCTTTTTGAATTTCAGTTCTATTCTTTTTTGTTCAGTTCTGATTGTGTTTCAGTGAAGTTCAGTTTGGTTTCTAAAAAGCATTGTTTTTCCTTCAAATAAAAACCTGCATTTGTGACATTTATTTGTTTGGTCCTCACTGCCAAATTCACAACAGGTTATGGGCCTAGCATGCTGACCTATGCAGTATTGATAAAGGTATTTTCAATTATGGATGTCACAAGTTTTTTTGAAGAAAATGGAACATTTTATAGTAAGGCTTAAAGTGGGCTTAAAAAGTTTTGTGGAAGCTCAACTATAAAAGGATTCTCGTCCACTAATGTGAACTTTTTTTTCCGGAATGCAAATGGATTCAAAAATTCAAATTGACAAATTGGATGGTGCGACGAACTGGATGGATTGGAAGTTTCAAGTATCGGTGCTATTGCGTTCACATGATGCCTATTTTGCTGTTATGGCAGAACATGTTATGCCAGAGGAGATTCCAAATACAGCAACACAAGTTGAACAAATTTCATATGAAAAGAAAAGAAAACTCTTTTTAAAGACTGAATATCAAGCTATGTCAGACTCAACCTTAACAATGAAAGCTGAGGTTAGACAACTTGTGTATTCGTGTACGACTGCAAAAGTCTGGTCAGCCAGTGGATTTTACACCGAGCTGTTTAACTACAAAAAGGATCCAGCAGACTCAATTGTGGTTCATGTTTCAAAGCTACAGAAACTGTTTAGTGAATTACAAGTTGAAATGAATAAGGAAAATGGGCATTTACCTGATTCAATGCTGATACACCGTATCATTGTAACTTTACCAAAGGACAATTTTTAGTTTCGTACCAGTTGGGTCTCAATACCAATGGAAAACAAAACCATTCAGTTGCTGAAATTCGACTGAGTGATCTGGAATTGCGACTAAAAAGTGCAAAAGGTATAGAAGAAACCGAGGCAGTCGAAGCACTAATTTTTTAAAAGACTAAAGACTAGTGGTGCCAAAGTAAAGAGTGACAGTGGAAGTGGCAAGAAATTTAAGAAAAGAGATGCATTTGACAAAAGCAAAATTAAGTGCTTCCATTGCAACAAACTTGGACATTTTAAAAGTGAATGTCGAAGATTAGTCAAAGAAACTCAAAGTAATGCAAGTAAAGATCACATTACTGGCAGTGTCTTTATTGGTGAAGCAGATGCAGCACAAAATAAAGGAACTATTTGGATAGCAGACAGTGGAGCTACAAATCATGTTACATATTCAGATGAGTACTTCACAAAGTTTGAAAAGTTCCTGACAACAAGATATGATCAAGTTGGTAACAATGAGTTACTTTTGGCACATGGAAAAGGCACAATCAACATTGAAGTGTTGCTTAATGGTAAATTGCACAAACATACAATCAATGATGTCTGGTATGTTCCTGAGATGGGAAAGAATCTATTCTCAGTTGCAACAATTACAGAAAAAGGATATGAATTTATTGCAAGTAGAAACTCATGCAGTATAAGCAGGAACGGAGAAGTGCTTATTGTTGGGAAGAAAGTGGAAAGTCAATTGTATGAACTAAACATGAAGTCAGTCAAGCAGGAAATGCTGGCTGAAGTGAATATTAGTGCAACTATTGATACTTTACAACTGTGGCATGAGCGACTAGGTCACCAGAACAAAAGACATGTTCAAAAATTCCTTAAGCAACAAGGAATTGAAGTGGAAGCAAATAAAGAATTCTGCGAAGGATGCGTCTTTGGAAAGCAGCACAACATCGGATTTGGGACTCGACAGAAAAGTGTTTCCAATCCAGGTGAATTGATTCATGCCGATGTTTGTGGGCCAATGCAAGAAGTGTCT
>JAQIXP010001225.1:0-19448 GCA_034700285.1 Proteroiulus fuscus | reverse complement strand
CCCCCTTCTAAACCGTCCTCCCCTAGCTGTCCCTTCCCCCCGTGTTTCACCCCCACCTTTCACTTCCCCACCCCTGCTTTCGTTGGATCACCATGCATCCTTGCAATATCCATTTGACATTAGTTGCTGTCAAACGTTCCTACGACGAACAAGCATTTAACTGTTTCGGTAAGTTTTCTTTAAAATTTATACCAGGTTTTCCAATGTTTTCTTTCGTCAAAACTAAATGTATGTTCACTATTGTTTGTAATTTTATTATTAAATTCCTTGCACAATTACAAGTGCCAACTAAAATAAACGCCACTAAAATAAGGAATTGAATTTAAAAATGAAACTGGTTATAATGTATTTCTCTAATTTTTGTTGGCCAATTGCACTTGTATTCACAGAGCCTGATGATGATTCACGCTTAGTGAATTGAAACGTCGCTTGATTTATGTTAATAAATTAAATATTCAACCAAGGGTCCTTTGCTTCATTTAATTCAAATTTCATCTAGGACCTACCACTGCTTCACTCCAAAATGCAAATTACATCTTCCAATCACATTCCAAATATGTAGATACGAATTTAAAATGAAAAGGAAACTAATCTCAGCTTTTTATAAATATTACAATAATTTTTGGCGAGTTATTTTTTGTAAAACAATAAATAAAAGAGCTACATAATGCTGATGAATGGGAGAGCATACAGACCCGCATGCAAAAAGAATTGTCCCTTCCAGGCACACGTGTAATTTGGTATCCCTACTCTATATATCGTGCGACCGAGCGATAGAAGTTGAAATTTTTAAACTTCTATCATTGGCTGAGCGGCAGTTTTTGCACATGCGCAGTTGTGCAGGAGGCTGTGCGCACATACAGTCGCACGACTAAAATCGCATCTGCAAATGCAGCATAAATACGGCTTGGATATGCTAGTCACACTCTTTCCCCCACAAAAACTAACTACACTATCACTTAATTAGAAGCACTGGCTATCATGTGGGGCACAAATGTTTTATCACTAACTTTTAGGACAGCATTTCACCATTGTTACCAACTACCATGTTCATTGCTATTTGCATATACTGAAAAAAAACCTGCAAATCATCTTGGTCACTGGATGATCAAAATAGAGAAATTCCAGCACAAGTCAGGTGCCAACTATTGTTATGCAAAATGCTTTAACTGCTATCTGCTAACCATGTTTAACTTTTTCCTTCCCACATCTTCATGAATCTGTCAATGTGGCAACTAAACAGAAGTTGGACATTGAGTGGCTCTAATGCATTCAGTGGCTCAAAACTATCTGACCCCCCACATGCTGGTTATGTGCTTTGCAATGATGTTACTTAATTAGGCTGGTTCTGCTCACAACACTGTTTTTAGTTTAAGATCCCATACCCAGTTGTGCTTGACTATTTAATTCATTTGCCATATTCCTTTGGCCACGTTGATTTTTCTAAAACCTTTACTAACATCTGCCAGTTAATATTTTTGGCCTTGATTTAATAAATATATGCTGCATCCTGTGATGTGTGTCAATGGTGTAAGCATCCTCACACTCCAGTTAATATTTTGGAGTCCAATTTGGCCTCCAAACCAGCAAAAATTTGGGGTTTTGACTTTATGGGACCCCTGCCCTTGTAGTCCTTGTACTTTGAATACTTGCAGGTGGCAGTCGATTAAGCTACTTGTTTATGTACTACCTAGCCAATCTGGCATCCAATTGCCAAGTAAATCATTATTTTTTAAGAAGTCCATTCTTCCTTATTCTGGGGTCCCAGACTGTCATATGTTCAATACAACATAACCCATTGCATGACCACTGCTCACTACACCCAAGCTGATGGTTTGGTTGCATGCATCCTGGACAAACTTAAAACAATGATGTGCATTATGTGCCATGATGACCTTTTCCAGATGGCCTGGCCTTCCTTTCTTGTCAAGTTTTATCACACTGTCATTCAGGTCAGTCTTCATGCCTGCTTGGTCATGCTAAGTTTGGTTCATCTTCCCCTGTTCTTGGTTTTCCCCTTGAGCCTGGTGCTTAAAATCCATGTCTAGGCACTGTGATTGGCCATCTCTGCCAGGCCCAGCAATGTCAAGCATTAGACTACAACAAAGGTAATTGATTAGCATCTTTTTCCCCAAGGTAATTTAGTGTTAATTAAGGCAGTAGCACAAACCTCAAGAGTTTAACAACAAATTTGTTATATAATTTTGTGACCCCTTTGTGATAACCTCCAAGGATTCTGAGCTAATGATATCATTAAAATCACAGAACATGGTGTAGCACAGACCACCACTGTGCGGGTTGACAATTTAAGGCATTACCTATCACATCAAATTGGGCAATTGTTCCCACCATTGCTTCTTCCACTATTTATTAGCCCATTGCTGTTATATCTTCCACAGGATTGCCTATTCTCTGCTATAGTGATACCTAGCAAAAGAACAGCATGAATAAGAACCCATTACTGGCAATTACAAGTCAATGGAAATTTATGCCGTTCTTTTGCTCGGTATCACCATAGTCTATGACTGCCCCTGATCTTCTGCAACTTCTACCCACTGACTTTGTCTGGTCATCCTCTAGGCTGCTGGGGAATGTATGACTGCTTCATGACATCTTCTTTATGGTCATGCTACTCAACCCTCTGATCATGGATTTGCCTCTTGCTCCTCCCATTCTATCTCCACTCAGCTTTCCAGATTACCCTATTTTAACCATATCTCACTATCAACTTGTGACCAGTCTACCCCATTGGATTTGACTTCACCATCCTATGATCTGCTTAGTGTCAAGTTGGTTGTGCCCTCCCCATCTTTAACTGATCACAGCACAAATTCTGCTAAGGAAAGTTTTTGCTGTTGTCTTTATTATATGCTTTCTCCCCTCCTGTGCATTCACTCTAATCAGCTCCACTGTGGTTGTAACTTGACAACCACTGTTAGCCAACTTGTCCTTATCTTGTCAGGTAGTCTATCATCTAGTCATCAGTCACCTGATGACTAGATGATAGACTAATCAATAGAATAATCTTATTGATTATTTATCCTCTGTGGACAATGTTTCATCACTAAATGCTGCAGGGCTTTTTATCTCCAGTATTGTTGGCCTTGCCACCACCCATTGTTTGCACTGCATCTATTGGCTCAGTCTATCATTGTATTAGTTTTCAGGTTGCCTATTGGGTTTCTGTTTGCCATTCTTCTTTATAGATCATGCCACACCTACTGATGTGTCATCTTGCTACTTTCCTCACCAGGGTCTCCACAAATCAGTGGTTAGGTCCATGCCATTGCATCCATCCTGTCCAGCACTAGTGCCTCAGGCATCACACCTTATAGTCATCTCATTTTTGATTTAATTTAGTCACCTCAATGCTGTTTGGTTTTCATTGATGTATTTATTTTCTCTTGGTTTATTTTTATTTTGAACTTTCTTTTTTAGTTTGTATTTTTTGCTTTTACTTATGTATTTACTTGTTTATTTTACATCTTTAAAGCCTATTTTCTTGTTTTTTGGCCCCAGGAGTGATCTTGTCTTTGGGGTGTGTAAAACCCCCATTGAAATCTGGTGTTCACTATCTCCTGTTATCGGTACCTCAGTAAGGCAACTCCCAAAACTTTACTGAGCTGATGTTTGTGTGGCTCTAAATAAGGCAACACCATTCTCTCCTGGTTCTAGACTCAGATTAAAGCCCTGACCAGGCCCAGGCCCTGAACTATTTAGCCCTGATCCCAATGTAAACTGCCTAGTACCTGTGCCATCCATCATGTGCTACTAAATTGTGCCTATGTGCCCAGTACCTGTGCCCCAAAAATGTTCCTGCAGCCTGTCTTGTGCCCGGTACCTGAGCCACCCCTCTACCTGCCACCTAACCACCTTTTATTTGCCCGTTTTCTCACTTGATTTATAAATTCCCACTAGTGTTGTATTTCATTATTTTTCATTTAAAGTTGTTCTCGACCATGTCAAAATGTCTATCTGCTCCTGTGACAGATCTTGACTGAAAAACCCCACATTTATAAAAATTTACCATTGATGTCAACAATTGTCAAATGTTGTAATCATGCTTACAGCCGTAAAATTAATGAGTGTTTTTGCCAATAAAAGAGAAGGTGGGCCCTTTCCTGTATACAAATAACACAAGGAAAAGGTCCACTTTCAATTTTGTTGGCAAAAACTCATTAATTATATGGCTGTTAGACTAGTTGGTCACAACATGCCTAAATACTAACCATTAACCTCCTATTACTAGGGTTGCCATAATTGCCAAGTTGCATCATATGATACTTATGATTGGAGGTAAAAAAATATAACAATAATAATAAAACCTATCGTTTTTGGGAGGCAGAGGGAGGCTAAGTGCTGCCCTGAGCAGTGTCCCACTATGCCACCCCAGGCAGGGCTGTGCCCAGAAATCCATTAATGGGGGGACCATGACTAAATATTATGCTGAAAAATGTGCAGATGTAGATTGCAAAAATTAACTCAAAATGGCAGGTGATTGTTTCTGCTCTAAAATGGACTAAACATCACCAAAAAGGGCGGCAATTCACCTCTGGTGCCAGCAAAGCATATCCTTGTGCAGGAGAGCTGCAAATGACTGCAGCCACCATGGCATGTGGTCCACAGCTATGCAAGGACACGTTTTGTGGGCACTGGTGACTGAGCTGTCTAGCTAAAACTGTCGCATAGCAAAGTAATTAAGTAAAGAGAAGAAGGGTTGCAAATTACCATCAGGGCATTCCATTAATAAAACAAGTAGCAGCCAATTAATTATAATAATTTATTTGACACAATGTTTCGTCTCATAAGACTTCATCAGGTGTACTAAAATGATAAAATTAATACTTTAATTAACAAAGCAACCAATAATAAAAAATAATAATTAATTAAAGTTGATAATTGCAACGGTTGTGTGCAGTTTTACAAGTTACCCAAAAACCATAGTTATAATACTATAATTGGAATACAGAATGAAAATATAGCACTTACATAAGAATAAAATATCTCAAACAAATGTGATGATTAACAAATGTGAACGTCATAACCCAATCCAAAACAGTGAAAGTAGAATTTTTTGTACTAAAACAAGTATAGCAATTACTACACATACAGAAAAATTAATTATAAATAAAGGGAAATTAAGTAAATTACCTTATAAATGAATTACATTATTTACAATCACTCAAATTGAAAAACTTTAAAGAAGTTAAAAAACGTGACCAGCACGTATTAAGATGAGTTAAAAATGATTCAATTGCAAAAAAAACCAAGGTTATTTAAAATTCCACAATTAAAAAACTGAAAGTCTCAGTAGAAGCGTCCTAATAACAAGAAGTTCAAAAAAAAACGTCCCAAAACACAATTTCTAAATTATTTTTTCTTAACAACCCAAATACAAGAATTAAATAAAAACATTTACACTCTTGTTTCAAGTAATAAATGGCAGTAAGGGTGAGGAATATGACCCCTATGAATGTCCATATTCATAGTATTATTATTATTTTGAATTTGTACACTTTCTTTTAATATGCGTGACCAGTATTTAGGGTCAGAATGTAAAACACGTGTTTTATTCCAAGCAGGAAGGTGTTCTTTATTATCAAAAACATGTTTGGCAAGGGAATTAGTATACCTTGCTGAGGCAATATGCTTCTCATCATAACAACATATATGTTCATTTGAACATGTACCCAATTTTCTCCCTGTTTGACCAATATAAGTACTAGGGCATTCAGGAAAGCTACAAGGGATTTGATACACAACACCAGGTCTATCCATTAATTTAACTTGGTCTTTGACTCTAGGTAGAAAAGTCCTTACAGTATTAGAACATTTTGGAATAGTGGTTCTATTAACCTTACTAAACGTGTTATGTAAATGGCCAAAAGATTGTTTATTATAAGGAATAGCTACTCTATGGAATTCTTTAGTGTTATCATTAAGATTATTTTTCTTAGTTTTCTTTTTTTAATTCTTTGTAGGGATTGATCAATAATAGCATTAGGATAGCTATTTTCTCTGAGAATTTTTTTTACTTCTGCAATTTTATTTTCTCTTATTTTAGGGTCAGATGTTAGTTCAATAGCTTGTCATAGCAAAGCATTGACAACATCCATTTTTTGTGATAAAGGGTGAGCAGAGAAATAATCAAGATGACGTCCAGAGTACGAAGGTTTTTTATAATACTCTGTTGTTAAAAGGTTCTCGTGGTTATGTTTTACTAATACATTTAGAAAAGGTAAACCATTATCATTTTCTACTTCGTGAGTGAATTTTAATCTTTGGTGGTAACCTTCTAAAGCAATTTTAAAAAAGTTTATATCTCATTCGTCGAGAATAGTGAAAGTATCATCAACGTATCTTTTATAAATATCAGGAAAGACAGTGGTTCTTCTTTCCATAGTCTCCTCAAGATCCTCCATTATTAAATTTGCAATAACAGATGAAATTGGGGAACCCATGGCCTTACCAAAAGTCTGTTTATACATTACATTATTAAATTCAAAAAATGTAGATGTAAGATTACAATTAATTGGCTGCTACTTGTTTTATTAATTATATACTTCAGCCGAGAAAATGAAGACCTTGAGGGCATTCCATGCTTGAATGGTTAAGCCAGCACCTTTTTGGCTTTTGTTAATGTTGATTCATACATTTTTTTAAATAATGATAATACTAAATAGGATTGTTAAATAGGGGACAATATGGGACACCCAGAAAATATGGGAAAGGATAGCAAAATACAGTGACAGCCCCATAAATAGGGAATGAATGGCAACCCTACCTATTTCAGTTATTGTTAATTTAAAATCTTCACAAATAAAATGTGATTTCAAAAGCAAATCTCTCATCACTTTCTTTCCATGGATCTAGACATTAAAACCAAAACTGACCATTCCAAACATTAAGCACTTTAACCTTTGAACTCCTCTCACAACATAAATTCCTGTTACAATTTTAAATTTATGTACACAAAAAATCATTTTGTAAACAAAGACAGGTTTATTGTTGGCCATCTATAATCATAAGTCCCCATTCTATTAATTCTATATATTTTACTGACTTGTCAAATGGTTTGATTCTTGATGCCCAAAATGGTAAATTTTTGTTTTTGTTTGTAAAAGACAACTTTGCAGTTCTTTTGCTTATTTATTTGTGCTTACTTTGTAGATTTTGTTTAAATTTTGTTGACATGTTTTATGTAACATTGTAATTAACTCATTATCTTGATTATGTTTTCTTATTTTCTGTATTACAATTATTTTTACAATAAAAGACTAGATTGCCTATAGGGCTTGGAAGTAAATCTACAACTTGATTAATTTAAGTGCTGACTGCAAATTCTGGAATATGCTTTGGACATCCTTGGGGTTTTATCCTTATTGGAATACTGGACTGTAAATAAATTTTTTATGGGAGGGGAAATCAAATTATGAACTTCCACTTCCCTTAAGAAAATACATTTCAGAATTAAGTTTGAAATGTATGTTCACAGAAGTAGACATGAAACTTATTTTTTTCTCAAGAACATGACTGCCAATTTTTCTGTAAACATTTCTTACATTATCTTTAAAACTAATTTCTGCAGAATTATTCATGTACCGGTATACATGTTGTGTTCAAGTATGCTTAGTTTTCTGTAAAACATGAAAACTCATTTTCTGCAAAAGTAGTGTATTTCCCATTGGGCTAACAAAATCAACAATTTCTTACTTATGGTTTTGTGCCTGGGCTATCCTTAATAAAGTTTCATAATTGGACCTACTTCCTTCATTTATTTCAATGCAGTAATCCTCTCTTTCTGATGAGAAAAGCATTTCTCAAAAAAAAAATTTTCCTAGTTGGGCATCTACCTTTAGTGTTGGACATGGGCATAACGAAGTTAATAACAAAGGGGGTGTAATAGCTTAATTTACCGATGTTCAACCAAAAATACCAAAAAGTTGCAAGCTTAGCTATGACAACAGCAAAATTTTCAAAATTTTCAGGCAAATTTGTCAAAATTTGAAGGCAAAATTGTCAAAATTTTAAGGCGAAATTGTCAACATTTCCAAGCAAAATGGTCAAATTTTGCAGGCAAAATTGTCAAAACTTTTACGACAAAATTGTCAAAACTTTTACGGCAAAATTGTCAAAACGTTTACGGCAAACTTGTCAAAATTTCAAGGCAAAATTTAAAAAATTGTATTCAAAATGGTCAAAATTTGCAAGCAAAATGGTCAACATTTGCAGGCCATATTGTCAACTTTGTTGAAAATTGTTAAAATTTGCAGGCACAATTGGCAAAATGGTTAAATTTTGTAGGCTAAATGGTCAAAATTTGCAAGCAAAATAGTCAAAACTTGCAGGCCATATTGTCAAATTTGCCAAAAAAAATTGTCAAAATTTGAATGCCTAATGGTTAAAATTTGCAGGCAAAATTTTGTCAAAATTTGCACAAAAACTGATAATAATTGCAGGCCATCTTGTTAAAATTTGCTGACAAAATTGTCAATAATTTTGGATTAATTGTCAAAACCTCCGATAAACTGTCATAATATCAAATAAACTGTCAAATTCTCAAATAAATTTCCCAAAATTTGCAGACAAAATCGAAAATTTCATGACAAATTCAATGTTTTCAGAAATACTGGGGGGTGTTGCACCCGCTATACCCTTTTAGTTTCGTCCCTGGTGTTGGAGAACTCCACAACACTACAATTCAAATGGCTTGATATTTTAACTATAAAATGAGTGTAAACTGCCACACATGAAAAATGCTTTACCAACACTATAATATAGCTCATACTAGCTGGTCGACCAGCAACTTTGTCCGCATGAAATTTGGGAAAAATATATTGAAGTTGGCTGTGTATGCAGGAGCAATTTGCTTTGTGGGATAATACATAAACCCCAGTTAATATCCCGTAGATCCCTTGTTGCCGTCGAGAATTTGTTTTGCTTTAGGCCTATGGACGTCAGCTTGTGCGTGTCCATGTGCGCATGCGCGCATGTGCGTAACGCATGCACGTGCTTTTTTGAATGGAAAAAGGAAGGAATTGCTTAGTTTTGATTTGAACATGGAAGAGTGTGGACGTTATGTCCAAAGTGTAAATGTTTACGAGTTTTCAATGTAATTTAAAATTTCAAAAAACAGTAAGTGATTGTAATGCAATTTCAGGTAAATTATAAATGTTTCAAATAAGTGTTTCCAAAAGTAATAATTGAAAGTATCAAGAACAAGAGCAGTTTAGCGATAATCAAGATACAGCCCTCTTACACAAAATCAAAATAGCCTGCCAGGATTCAGGAATTAACATGGTCCATCAAGCCGGATGGACAAGTCCGAGGAAATTACAAAAATTGTGAGTGTTTATTACCTTTAGAAAAATTTGGAATTTGAACTCGAGCAAAACAAATTTGAATACGAACTGAACCGAAATTTGAATTTTGGAATGCGAGACGTCGGAACAAGATTTGAATTTTGGAATGCAAGGGCCGGAACAAAAATTATAAATTTGCCGGAACTTTTGAAAGTGAACTTATTTCAGTAAATAATTTACTCGTGTGTGATTGGATTTGTGGCCTTTTTTGCGTGATGAGTTGTGGACTTCAGGATCGTGATTAACTCTTGCATGATTCAAGAAAATGTCGGCAAGTTCCTCGGAATACCTTGCCTTAACAAGAATGAACGTTAGTTCAAAGGGCGTGATGAATTCCGGGAATAATGAGGAAGGATCATCAAGAGTGGAGCCTTTCTTTGCCGGAAACAAGAATGATGACATCGAACCGTGCGGATCCATCAGGACGGATCGTAAGAGCAGTTCGGCATCAACCGGAAGACTTCAAGCGGCCCACATCAAGATGCAACAAGATTTGCTACGATTAAGAATAGCCAACAGAAAGATCGACAGAGCGCAACAGGAAGCGGATTTTCGGGATCAAAATGAGTTGATCCGACTGGATTTTGAGGCGATCAGATCGGAATTCGGGTCTGACATCTACTCAAATGATACGAACAGTAATTCAGAAGTGGACGTCACGGGTGTGAACACGGCATCGACACTGGACAGGGTAACCACATGGGTTGCCCAAATGCAAGATGTTCCATTAGAAAGGTCGATGTCGGTTCCGGTCGTAATCTGCAATGCTGTTGGAGACTGTCCGCGTGATGGAGTGGCATGTCAGGACGGCAGTGCCACCGCTCGTCCGGCACGTGGATATGTGCCACCTATTGCGCATTGCCCTAGCCGGTCGGAGTTATTCGTGGATATTCCGATGCCGCCTTTGACCAATAATCAGCCTTTGGTTTCTGGCATCTCGAGTCTGCAGAGAGTGGCGGAAGACCATAGGAAGAGACTTGCCCAAGTTTAGTGGCGATCCGGAGGAATGGCCAGAGTTTGTGAACTGGTTTCGCTCTTCCACGGACAAGTGCGGATTCGAAAACATGAGTCGTCTCAGATGTACACTTGTCGGAAAAGCCAAGGATGCTGTGCGCGATCTCTTGTTGGTATCCGAAGATCCGCAAAAGATAATTTCAGCGCTACAGAGACAGTTTGAGCATCTGGATCACGTGATTTGTCTACTTCTTGGGAAGATTTGCAAGCAAGATCCACCCAAGGAAGGAGATTATGCAGGATTTTGTGGATTCGCCGATGCCATTCGTCATTACGTTGCGGTTGTGGAAAGTCTACGCAAGCCTTCGTACTTGTACAATTTGATCATTTTGGATGAATTGTTGAGAAAGTTAAGCATATCTTGTTGTCAAAGATGGGCTCAGCATGTAGTTCAGGAGAACTTGGAGGATATGTCGCTTAAGGATTTTGCGATATGGATAGGCCAGGAAGCGACATATTATGAGAAGCTAATCGATCCTGCAGGGTTAGGAAAAATGCAAGACAAGAAAAGTAAGAACTTTATGATGGCAAAATCGAAAGAAGATTCATCAAGAAAGGGAGCTTCTGCCGATGGATGCCTGTGTTGCGACAAGAAAGGACATGAAATATCTGAATGCTACGCATTTCAGAAATCGAAACCCTAAGAATGCTGGGATGCAGTGAATGAGAAAGGTATCTGCTTCAGATGTTTGAAAGGTGGTCATATTGCTATAAACTGTTCCAACAGAAATAAGTGTGAAATGGAAGGATGCGGCAAATGACATAATACGCTTTTGCACAATCCGGACCAAGTGACAGCAAATCGAACTCTCCAATATTTTCAGGATCAGTCATATACACTTGTTTGTCAGACATCAAGGTCCTGACGAAGGTGTTACCCATCATATTGAGGACCTCTCGGAGTTGTGCAGACGTTTGCTATGCTGGATGATGGTCCAAGATCACCATCTTGGAACAAGCCATCGCTGATAGACTGGGACTAACAGGATCAATGGAACCATTCCAGTTAAGGACAGTGAATAACATCTCGTCGGAGGCTTCACATTGCGTAAGTTTACAGATACAAGGAGAGTCGATGGAAAGAACATTCAGGATGGACAATGTTCGAACATTGCAGGCTCTACTGCTATGACATCAAGCGGTCAACGTGTCCAAGTTACAGCAACGTTGGAAACATCTTCGCAAAGTGAAGTTGCCATCCTTGAAGGATGCAAATCCCACCATACTGATCGGTCAAGACCATGGAGAACTTATCGTCGCCAGGGAATGTGTGACGGGTCCTTGGAAGTCACCAATTCTGTCGAGAACATCGCTTGGATGGGTTGTCCATGGAACAGTTGCCAGCTCAAAAAGAAGATTCAATTGTGAATCGCTGGAATGCAACTGGATTCAAGCCACCATGGAAGACGAATTGCACCAAGTGGTCAAGGATCCCTTTACAATGGAGTCATTTGGTGTAAAATCAAGGACGATCGACCCTATTTGTGTAAAGACAAGCTTGCGCAGACAATATTGGATGCTGCCACGGGATGTATTGGTGATCATTCCAAGAAGAAAGTATGCAGGATCATACCGGAGGTTCTTGATAGTAACAAAGGACCGACTCAGTGTTTACGGCTCGCAATGTCGGTGTATGATCGGGGGAGACTTCCCAGAAATAGTGGGCCTCCTTTCAGGAGAAGTGTCAACGACATGAGGAATTCTTGTGGGACCTTCGGGCATCCGGTAGCAAGACTGCATTCTCGACGTGCAAGGAAACGATTCAAGTAAATTTACTTAAGTTCCCCACTGGGGAATAGTATGTTGCCGTCGAGAATTTGTTTTGCTTTAGGCCTATGGACGTCAGCTTGTGCGTGTCCATGTGCGCGCGCGTGCACGTGCGCATAATGAGTGCTCGTGCTTTTTTGAATAAAAAAAGGAAGGAATTGCTGAGTTTTGATTTTGAGTTTGATGAGTGTGGACGTTATGTCCAAAGTGTAAACGTTTACGCGAGTTTTCAATGTAATTTAAAATTTCAAAAAACAGTAAGTGATTGTAATGCAATTTCAGGTAAATTATAATTGTTTCAAATAAAAGTGTTTCCAAAAGTAATAATTGAAAGTATCAAGAACAAAAGCGGTTTAGCGGTAATCAAGATACAGTCCTCTTACACGAAATCAAAATAGCCTGCCAGGATTCAGGAATTAACATACCTGTAGGTGTGGAATTGGATTAAAATCCCTATTATACCTTTTCTTATATCATGAAAGGATTATACTGTCAAAATTTCATGTTTCTACAGTGAGCGGTTTGGGTTTCAATTATCCTTAAATTAACCTTAGATTACTTTCTTTCCCATAGATCCCCTTAGGAGTGACATTTTAAAAAATCCCTACTATGACTTTTCTAACCTCCTTAATGGAACAAAATGTTAAAATTTCATGCATATTGGAACAGCGGTTTGGGCTGAGCGTCGATTTTAGATCATTTTACCATAGATCACTTTTTTGCTCGTAGATCCCTATTTAAACGGAATTTGGAAAAATCCCTTCTTAGTGGGTGCCTACGTCATGAAAGGCATATACTGTCCAAATTTCATGTGTTTAGGACCAGAGGTATGGGCTAGGCATCTACACTTTAACGATCATAGCGCCCCTTAGCAGTGAAATTTTGTAAAATCCTTGCTATATTTTTTAGAACATCATTAAGGGAATGTAATTTCAAAATTTCATGTTAATAGGACCAGCAGTGTAAGCTGGGCATCTATGATCCTTAGATAACCATAAGAACACTTTAGTGACCGTAGCGCCCCTTAGCAGTGAACTTTTGTAAAATCCTTGTTGTTTTTTATAACATCATTAAGGGAACATAATTTCAAAATTTCATGTGAATGGGACCAGCGGTGTGGGCTGGGCGTCTATGATTATTAGATCACCCTAAACACCTTAGCGCCTGTAGTGCCCCCTAGGAATAAAATTTTAAAAAATCCTTACTGTATTTTTAGAACATCATGAAAGGAACATACTGTCCAAGTGGTTTGTGCAGGGCATCAATTATCTGTAGCTCACCTTTTTTGCCCGTAGATCATGTTCTGAGTGGAATTTGGTAAAATCTCTTCTTAGTGGGTGCCTACGTCATAAAAGGTATATACTGTCCAAATTTTATAAGTCTAGGTCCAGTGGTATGGGCTGGGGGATGATAGATCAATCAGTCAGTCAGTCACCCAATCAGGACATGTCCTTTTATATATATAGATAATAAAGCACATATGCTACAATATGATACAATATGTTACTCCTATCCAAACCAAGTACCTATGCAGGGGTTCTATTCACCCACCCAGCAGGTGCTGGTTCCAAGGTTGGACAAGCAAGCAAAACATGCTTGAGATCTTCCTGAGGGCCTCTGCAATGTGGGCAAGTCTGACAGGCCACTCCAATGTTTGGTTTGCACATTGGTTTCCAAAGACCCAGCCCTAGACTTAAAGAGCAGGTCGCTGCCTTTTGGTTTCCCATTATCATAAATATCTTCGCTGCAGATAACATTTTTCAACCTATACATTGCCAGAGTGCTTTTCATCAGCATAGAAGAACTCCACCACTCAATTTCCTAGGCTCTAATGGTAGAGGTGACGAGTTGATTCCAACAGTGAGAGCCACACAGGAGGCAGGCACTGCCAGCTGAAAAGTCTTCAAGAGCCGCTTCATTGCATGAAACCAGGTAATTGCCAGCTCTCTCCCAACCTTTGATATATTCATAAATTTGGTGGGCAGGGCTACTTTTAGCTATTGCACAGAGATGCCCAAGGAACTGGAGCTTGCTCGTAGCATCCTGGGCCTCAAAACCAGACCACAGCATTTCACCCTTAATGGCCACCATTGCCGTAAAGCTGTTGGTGCCCAGTGCTAGGCAACCCAGGTGACATTGCAGCATGTCCATTACCAGCAGCTGTGAACGGTTGAGACAAATAACCCCATTAACAAAAGTCAGTGTAGGAACACCAACACCTTTACACACTCTCTGAACAACTTTTTACTTTGAGTAAGACTGGGAGGCCACCCTTTCTACAAGACCTGCTAGCTGCTTCTTTTAATACTATACAGATGAACCATACTACTAATGGGTTTAGCAGATGCCATGACAGTTTTACTTAGTCATATTGATCCACTTCGCTAAGTTCGATCCCACTTAAGTACCATTTGTGAGAGACTGCATTTTCCTTATTCACAACCATTATTTTGGACTTGGCATCATAGAATTCTAGGATAGTCAATAGCATACTCAGTGTTTATGTTGAGGAGAGCCTGTAGACTGCCTGGATCTTCAGAAATGAGGACAAAATCATTCACAAACAGAAGACCAGGAATTGTGGTTTGTCCAAAAGAATAGCCAAGTCTGCTATCCATTAGTTGGGTCCCCAGATCGTTGGTATAGGCTAGGAATAGGGAAAGTGACATGGGACACCCTTGTTGGACCCCTTTACTTGCCTCTAGATCACCTGATTGATAGCCTTCCCAGTGAAGATTATAGACTGTGCCCTTATACAGCTTTTGAATTACCTTAACGTGTCTAAAGTGGCACCTAATTTTAACAATTGGTTCCATAGTAGGGACCGATTCACAATGTCAAAAGTGCCTTTCATATCAAGGAAGCACAGGTACAGAGGATGTTTCTTTTTGTATGCAACTTCGATAAACTGCAGAAGGACAAAAAGGTTATCCTCTATATGGCGATCTGACCGAAACCCATTCTGGAGTTCAGATTATGAACCAAAGGCTTTAAGTTCACTTTGCAAGCGAGACTGAAACGATGCTGGCAAAAAGCTTGTAAATGCAGCTACCAATTGCTACTGGTCTATAGCTATTTAGATGGTGCACATCTGTTGCTGCCAGTAAAATCAAGTTCATTACAGTTCAAAGTTTAAAAGATCAAAAAAGGCCTAATTTTTGTTTTAAGTGTAATTAGTTTTGCAAATGCAGTTTTCTTTTGCATGCGTATTTTCATGTGCCTTTTTGCCTGAGCTATTTGACAGTTTTTGAATTTGTTCAAAAGTCAGTTTGCCTCTAGATTTCGATCGCGATGGTCAAGTTTGTTTATGTGTGGTTATGTGTTACTCGATACAATCTTGGATCCACAACATCCATATGTCAGACTGATAATCCAGCATTACCATGTCAAGGCTGGACATCAAGGGCAAGAACTCGTAGCAAATGAGTTACGACAACGTTACTGGATTCTTCGCCTAAGAACTGCCGTTAGAAGCACTTGGAATAATGTCAATTGTGCAAAAATCAACATGCACTTCCTCGTGCTCCCGAAATGGGATCAATCCCTAAGTCACATTTATGTTCCAATCAAAGACCATTTACAATCACCAGGATGGACTACTTTAGCCCTATGATTATCACCATCGGACGACGACATGAAAAACGTTATGGTGTGTTGTTTATGTGTTTGACCATCCGAGCCATACACCTGGAACTTGCTAGTAGCCTGACAACGGATTCCTGTATTATGGCCATCAGATGGATGATAGGAAGATGAGGCTGCCCTCGGGAGATCTATTCTGATAATGGAACAAATTTTGAAGGAGCAGATAAAGAATTGAAAGCAGCTCTAAATGAGCTGGATCAATCAAAAATCATTTGTGAGTGTGTATCCAGGTCCATCGTATGGAGCTTTAACCCTCCCTTGTGTCCTCATATGGGGGAAGTTGGGAAAGACTGATCCATTCTGTGAAGACTGCAATCCGGTTTACTTTAAACGAGCAATACCCAAAGGAGGAAACTCTTCATACTCTGCTGGTTGAAGCAGAGAACATTGTTAATAGTAGACCTTTAACACATGTCTCATTGGACCACACCGATGACGAAGCCCTGACTCCAAACCATTTCCTTATTGGTTCTAGCAGTGCAGCCCTTCCTCCAGGTCAGTTTCATACATCTGACATCAGCCTGAGAAATTGCTGGAAAGCATCACAAGCTCTCGCAGACCAGTTTTGGCAGCGCTGGGTGCGGGAATATTTACCAACCTTGACCAGAAGGACCAAGTGGACCTCCCGCACCACACCTATTAGAATTGGTGACATAGTTATCGTGGTCAATGATGGATTACCAAGGAATCGATGGACTCGGGGCAGGGTCGTCAGCATTCATCCTGGACCAGATGGTATTATTCGAGTGGCGAACATCAAGACCAAAGATGGCATATACAGACGGCCAGTGGTGAGGTTATGTGTGCTTGACATCGTGGACCAGAACCAGATACAGTAATAAAAGATGAAGTGACTTCTCTCTGATCTGTCACTGGGGGAAGTATGTTGCAAAATTAGAATTAAAAGTTAGGCTTATTTATAGTTGTGCACATGCATTTGCATATGCATAAATGGACCATATGCATGTGCATGTGACAAATTTCTGCATGCTGATATTTAAAAAAAATTGAAGTTTATTCCATTTTGGTTAGTCTTGATTTCAATTTCGCGTTGGCCAGAAGTATGTAAATTCGGTCTAAATATGTATTTGTAACTTACGAGTGTATGTGTGACTTCCTAAATTGTGAAATATAGTGTCATCTTATTCTTCACTAGCGAGTGTTTGGGTGTGTGTGTGTGTGTGTGTGTGTGTGTGAGACTTATTGTGGATTGCTTGGGTTTGACCATTTTAATACAGTCCTCTAAATTAATTATCGACAATTGTAACTAAGAATTTTGCTCAAACAAGTGGTATCAGTGCATGGATCCAGTGAAAGCCGGTGATGTAGTCATCATCATCGATGATTCCCTTCCAAGTAACAGCTGGTTAAAAGGCATTGTGGAAAGCACCTACCCCGGTAAAGATGGCCAAGTCCAAATAGCTGACATCAACAAAGTTATGCATTCTATGTGTCAAAAGAAGTCTGGTGTTGATGCCTGATCTAACACCGGGGGGAAGGATGTTGCCACCAGTAAAGTCAAGTTCATTACAGTTCAAAGTTTAAAAGATCGAAAAAGGCCTAATTTTCGTTTTAGGTGTAGGCCTAATTTGTTTTGCATCGGCAGTTTTCTTTCGCATGCGTATTTTCATGTGCCTTTTTGCCTGTGCTATTTTACAGTTTTTTGAATTTGTTCTAAAGTCAGTTTGGCTCTGGATTTTGATCGCGATGGTCAAGTTTGTTTATGTATGGTTATGTGTTACTGGATAAGAAAAAAACAAGTTTAAATTGCAATTATAGTTTAATCCAGCATTCAATTGTGTGGATTCAATTTGTTTCAACTTGCTACTAAGAGAATGGCCGATTCGGTGCAAAGTCATACAGTCTATCTAGCCGGCAGCTATAGCTTCCTTTCTCTTCCCCTTAAATACCAATTGGATCCGAGTTGTAAACCATGATGGTGGAGTATCACTAGAGAAACAAGCATTCAAAGTTTGTAGAAGTTGTTGTGGACCATGAGTGTCTAAGTGCATCAAGAACTCATTTGAGATGCCATCTCTACCACCGGCCTTCCCAAATTTCAATTTCTGCAGCACATCATTCAACTCCTCCAATGTAATAGGATGGGCATTGGAGCAGCAGTAGCCAAACTAGATGGTTGGTGCATATGCTGAGAAATGAGTGGCAATGCACCGACTAGCGCACCAGGTTTCTCCATGAATTGGGCCCTAAATTCTTCAAGCAGCTTCACTATATTCTGCTCAGAGCTGGTGACAGCACCCTTGGCTGAGTCGTACAGTGCCAGATTAGTTGCTGGAGAGGGTGGGTTGGAATACATGCATTTTATAAACTTCTAGAATTTTGTGGAACCATCATGGCCACCTCTATGGATTTTATCCCTCATTGCTGTCATAGGCTGAAACACAACGATAAACACATTGCTGAGCCTCTGCTTTTAGTACCTGATAGTCCTTCCAAGCTGTCACCTGGAGTTCCGGACCTACCCCATTCTTTGTACAAGACCTGTACAGGCGACAAGCTGATTGCTGCTTGGAAATGGCCCATTTGATGGCATCAGTGATCTGTTTTGCATCCCCAGTTGGTTTGGACTTATGTTTGATAATATCGCACTGAATGCTGGTAGCAAGAATACATTTACACCAGTCATAGGCGGCTTCCAAATGTCCATGCTGAGATCTCTCTTCCATTGTCATAGTGTAATCTGCCCATTTAATGGGATCAGTGGTCAACAGCAAAGATATAGGTTTAGGCCTGCCAGCGACCAGTTGGGATGCAGCCTTCCTAGGACTACCATTAAATGTCATAGTGACAGTAATGCCATTGTGGTTGGAGTCAATGCCCCAGAGGTTATCCCCATCAATAGCAACACAGTGGATATCGTTAACAAGATTGTCATGAGACAAAACATAGTTGATGGTGCTTAAGTGATCACCTCGCGACCAGGTGACCCGACCTTTACACAAATCTAGAGTATTGTATATAGTCAGGTTGTTATTACTATATAAGGTCTGTAGTTTGCAGCCATTGATGTTGTTGTGGTGGTGCACATCCAAATCACTTATATGGCCATTGAAGTCACCAAGAAGCAAGATCCTAAACACTTTACTCAGAAAGCAGGCAATGTCCAAATGTAGACACCTGAATATGTCATAATTCCAAGCTGGGTCAGATGGCCACCATGTATACAGAGGCTATGGCTAATGGAAAACCTCCATGGGAGAGCTGAACCCACATATGTTTCCTGCAACCCCTATTCACAGAAACTAGCTCAGCTTTCCTATGAAAGAAGGCACCAACTCCACCCCCTTTCTTTTCCCCTTGTACTCAGTTACAACCCAGATAGATAACCCCCTTAAAAGGGGCAATGTCTTCCTGATCCCTAAGATGAGTCTCAGCAAGACATAGAAGAGATAATTTAGCATTTGCCATGAGTTCCTGCAACTCCAAGGTCTTCTGAGGGTGCCAGATGCCCTCGGCATTCAGGAAGCCAATTGTAAAGGTTGATAGGTTTTTAGAGCATTTTGCAGGCAATTTCTATTCCATGTGGATGAGGTGACCTTGGGGTGTCCGGTTGGGTTTGTAGGGTGACTAGGCGTTGCCCAGAATTGGCGTTGCCCAGAATGGCGTTTACCAGAATGGCATTACCCAGAATGGCGTTAC
>JAQIXP010001224.1:0-19456 GCA_034700285.1 Proteroiulus fuscus | reverse complement strand
AACCCATCCAGGGTCAAACTATGACTCTCGTTAAACACAAAAATTAACGATAAACACAACACTAACGCTCGCCAACACTATCAGATGGTTGGAAATCATGACATTTTCCTAAACGATATTGCAAAAATCATAAAAATCAGATTATCGTTTGTAGAATTTAAATTGAGCTTTTTAGATAATGTACCGTCAACAATAAAAAGATATGAGATCAAAAATCACATGAGTCCAGATTTCTTTTGAAAAAAATGTGTTTAGAGAAAGTCCAGATTTCTTGCCTAAAAGTTATAGTTATTTTAAAATTCTGGATTTAATTTGTAAGATAGAAACTAGCACTTTGGGATGCACCTTCACATTTCGGTTCCCTCGAAAATACTCTACTTGTTTTGAGTTTAGCTCAAATTTGGGTACCCGGAATTTTGCACATAGGCCTAGTGATTCTGGCATTTTTCAACTTCATTGGTCAAAATGAACAACTTTTTCCAATCTAATCCAACTTTTTATTGATTTAGTGGATAAAACAACACCTTATAGCTACAATTTATGTAGATAATTTTCAGCAAAAATGGACTCATGTGGCTTTTGATCTTATATCTTCCTATTACACTACTAAATAAAGTTTGATAAACAATATTTTCCGATATTTCAACGAGTTTTCTAGTTTAAATCAAAAGAGTTATTGTCATTGTTATTTGCATTGCAAAAAGAATGAAAAATACATTGCTTTGGGAAAAAAAAAGAATAATATATATATATAGGATGTGGACATTCGCTGTGGTATTTTTCAAGCAACCTAACTGTGGTTATACTCATCATAAAAAATTTCAACATTCATATTTAATGAATTAAAAAAGAAATAAATTTCTTATGTAGATGCCGATAGTTTCAACTAAATTATGAGTCGAATTAAGGACGACAGTAGTCGACCTTGTTCTAATTTTTATTCGCGACACCTTATTTGCGGAATGAAAGGTCATCTAATATGGCGACCACCATCCCCAAAAAGGGATGACATTGCAGCGAATAATTCAGGGTTGAAAATAATATCATACATAAATTTAAAAAAATAATAACGAGTTAATTGCGATTCAAAGCACAAATGCTAACAGTAGTCTGTATATAGTAATCATAGCAGAAGAATTTAGATCACCTATATATAGGGTACACAGTATTACAGTAATATAAGATACGAAAGTGTTAATAAGGATGCATGGAAAAACAGGAGCAGCAGTAGCACTCAAAGAGCACTATAGTTTTATTTAAATAACTATAAAATCCGTGTAATACTCCTCCTAACTTGACTTATTAGTTTTGGAATTTCACAATTTCTGAATTGAACAAATGAAATGGGGACAAGGTATCCAACATTACGTGTAAACATATAAATCCTAATTAGTAGTTTTGTACTACTGTAGTATATGTTCCACATATACATGCAGGCCTACATTAATAATTTTCAATATATATATATATATGACAACATGCAAGCATTTGTTCTTGCCATTATAAAATTAAAAATATATATAAAACGCGAATCAATGACATTTTCTTCACATGTATATTGAGTTTCATTGACAAACTGCTTTTGAACCCTATTTCTTGAATACTTAAATAAAAAAAACTATTCTAATTAATTTTAAATTATCAATTTTAATACTCTCATTTGCCAATTTTTCTGTTTTCAGTAGTCAGTCACTATATATCTAGAATGAATTTATTGGGCAACGCCAACGAAAAACAAATTAGAAAGGCTTGCTTTAATAAAACCTTTCTTTAATTTTGCAAGAAATAAATTAACATTTATGGGCAAATTTTAATTAACGTTTAACCATGCATTCCTCTGTTAAGTAAACTGGTTTCACAACACATAATCACACAACGAAAAAGTTATAGTTGGGTAATAAACTTGCTACTATACATGTGCTTAGTTGGATATAATTCTGCCATTAGTAGTTGCACATGCATTCTTCTTGCCTCCAATTAAGAGAAAAAATATTAACGCATTACAAAAACTGGCATTTAATTAGGTAAAAGTAATATTTTTAAAGTGGAGGCATACAAAATACAGATGGTTTGTATTTTGTATTATGTTTGTATTCAATTCAGTACCCTAATATCAGGAGATCGGGATGCCATTTGGTAGAGGGTTGATCTCACTATCGGGAGTAGACTCCCACGTCAGTAACATTATCATTGTTAAATGAATTTCTAAATATTGTAACTATTCTTAGAAAGATTATTCCATTGTCTCATTGAACGTAAGAAAACGTACCAAAAATAAGCATCTGTTCTAACACAATTTCCTTCAGAGGATTGGAGTGAACATGCCTACCTCTATAGCGTTAGAATACTAAATTAGAATTACAAGACAAATTAAACCTAACATGAAATCATCCTTTCGAAACAGCAATGAATGATTCCCAGTTTAGAGAAAGAAGCATCTCAGTATACATGTACTATAGCATTAGCAGTTCTTCGGCAATTACTTTTCACCAAGTATAAAATAAAGCCTGCCTAGGGCCCATGGTAAAAAAGTTCAATTAGCTTTGGGAATTAGTAGTGTTCTTGCAGTACCATTCTTCGCCATCAACAAGAATGCCATAATTGCAGAAGAATTCATGGGAGAATTCCAGGAAAATTATTGTCGCTACAAATGTTAACAAGTCTGACCATACAAACTACAATAGATGACATTAAGACAAAATGTTCTCGATAAATTTGTGGGCCAAGGTCGCTTAGGGCACCACTTACCAAGGACACCATGCTTCAAGTAACAAATGCATGAGTAACATTTTATGGGGGTGTTTATGAAATAGAATTAACCTGTCAGATTTGATCCAGTATTACTTTGAAATCAGTAACAATTAAAATTACAAATCTGTTTATGTGTTAGTTTAATTAATCAATTAATTGACTGGACCGAATCTTCATTTAAAACAGTTGATTTCTGTATTGTTAGTAATTTAAAGTTACTAAAATAAACAGAAGTTTGAAGATTCGGTCCAGTCAATTAATTTCAACAGTTACTGCATAATTAACGAATAGTAATGCTCCAAAATTTAAAGAAAAGTTATAAAGAAAAATTCAGTTCAATTTAAGTTTCTTAATACCAACCTTTAAATAAAATGAAAAGCAAGAAACTGCTACCAATAAAAAATTATTGACAATTTATGGAAGTGATACAAATATTGGTCAATGAAAGGTAGCCATTATACTTGTGCCTTTAGCAAGAACTTGAATTAAGCGGCGCATTTTGGTAATATTTTAGAATAAGTTCTCATTTTTTAACTTAATTGGTAAGCTGCTTTCAAGACATTTTCCGATTTTGAAATGTACATATGATTTTCATAAATAATTATTTTATTTTGAAACGCTAAATGTCATTTTTCTATTATCTATAATGGCTTATATGTGAGAAAACACATTTTTTGTCACTTAATAAAAATATTTACATTATATATTTCTGTCTCTTAATGAATTATTCACATATTCCTGAATGCATCGGAAGTAACGATAATAGATGTTATAAAATAAACATTTAATTAAATAACCCCGAACTCGACCTGTACGGCATGACTGGTTATCACTGCCAAAACAATAGCATAAATAATACTTCTTTTTACTAACAGAAGTTAATAAAGGAAAAAAATTAATACAAATTCACATTGCATTATAAAGTACAATGTCTTCACTTCGGGTGGGATATTTTCAATGTTCGCCTTGGCGTTAGAAATTAACCGCTGTGCTAAAAAAATTAAAAGTATGAGAGTGTGGGTGTATTAAAAGAATGGCCATAATCAAGGTCTTTTACTTCCTCAATTGTAAGAAACTCACGTTAAAATTTAGGCTTGATTCAAACTTGTCACGTTGGTGACTCAGGTTTTTCTTACCTGCAAAATTATAACCTAACGGGTCAGAATGCACATTAGGAAAAATGTACATTGTTATAACCTTTTCAAACATTTAGCCTTTCATATAGATGTGAAAGTCAAAGTATAGCACAACACTTTCTCACGTTGCTCTAAAAGCAATTTTAACACTATATCAACTCTTAACCTGTGTTCTAAAACTGAGATAAAACCATTTTCGGTATAGTTCAGTTGTCAAAAATATGGATCTTTATCAACTTTGAACAACTTAAATTTAGTTTCTCTTATATGCATACATTGTTCAACTTGTATCCTAACCTGCATGCATGAAAAAGTGATAATAGATAAGATATATCAAATGGCCCACGCTTTAGAATGCACATATTCCGTTATAATTTAAATTCCTTAAAATATCTCTAAAGTGCGTTGGTTTGGTCTGCAGTACATTGTATATCAAAACCACTAATTCAGGATATGTCAGCTCAAGGAAATGGACTATAAGTTGTGATTCATATCATAAATGAATTTGATATGAATTGCAATGATAATACAATTTGAGCCTCTCGAATATACTTTAAATGTGAGATGCCAATCTCAAATATTCACATTAATTGAAGCTAGAATAATGCTGTAAACTTGGGTCCACTTTCCAAATTTAAAGTACCACAAGCAAACATTAACTTTACTATATAGAGCAACCTATGCAATTTCAGCAGCTCAGGTTAACTTAACCTTGTTTGTTGAAATGTGACATGTTTATGAATTATGTTAAGGATAAGAAAAATCAACAGACGTTATCAAGTTTCACATCAGTGAATTTATGATTTTTTTACATGTTTTCCAATACCCGGTACTAGTAGAGGGAAAAAAAGCAAAAAAATCAAGTTCAAGTTGAGTGTATAGGCATTTTTTATATATAAAAACAGAAAAACAGGTATAGATTTACGTTATAAATTACGCCATTATGCATTAAAAAACTGCCAGTTCCTTGTCCGGATAAAAAATGGTTAGGTTATATATCTTTTATTACAATTTATGGCAAATTGCAGGAAAATTATAGATTCTGTTTTAAAATGATATTTATTTATTGTTATTTTTTATCATTATTGCTCGTATACGGTTACTGTCAAGAATCGAGAATTCAAGGAAAACATTTACATGTATACATACTATACATTCTTTAACTTTTACTATAGCTATAGCATGCAATGCATGCTATAGCACATATTTTCTTGTTAACTATATATATATATAGGCTATATATATGCAAAACAATATCAGCAGAATCCAAGTTAAGTTATTCAGAGAAAATTATTTTAAGGAAAACTCAGTTAATTTTGAGTTACTAAATTCTAAAATTGATGCAAATATAGTATATCCGTCAATTATAATTCAAAGAAGCTATTAAAGTATTAAAACTATATAAAAGGATATAGCCATGCATTATAATACTTTCAAGAAATATAAACACTGGCAGACAATTGCATCATTAAAATCAGTATTTGTTTACATCTTTTGGTCTATATACTTAGTTCATGCTCATAATACTATTCTGTATTTGTTTTCATTGTGTAAATATATAATATTCAAAAGATCTATAGGATTACATATGATTTACAAAACCAGTGATGTGCCAATTAATCGAGGTGAAATAATATTGCAAAGCAATAAAATTCGATATACAAGTTGAATCATAAAATATGCATAAAATTATTGCCTTTCTCATTGAATTTCGAACTGTTTAGTTTAAGGGTGTGCACACAGTGCATGCTATTATAAAATCACTATCATTTTAATTTGAGAACGTCTGACTAAGCCATATTTCTGGTCATTATACATACCAACGCCTAATTAGGTTTCACATATATATCATTTTTACAAAGGCTGTAATTCTGTAACCACCAAAATATGTTTTGATACTTTATGTATCCTCCTGCCTTGGCATAATTCATGTTTGCATATATATATAGCCAAAGGAAGTCACTCCACCCTGTCTGCTTATAAATTCAGCTAATTTCCAAAAAAATGTCATATTTAATACTCATTAAATGTCGGCAAAATCTTTATAAAAAAACAGCGAGCAAAATCTAAATAAATCTTCGGGACATTTTCATGAAATTTAGAAACCATCATAAGGACTTTCCCTGCATACAAATTAAAAACATATTTGGATATTTAATAAAATCGATATTCTGAAGCTGAATATGATTTTAGGCAAACGTTTAATTAACAATATAATTTGCATTTTTAAACAGGGGAATAATTACTGTAAATTATAAGCGTTTGGCACTTATGCTAATACTTATTTAGATTTTACGACTTGATAATTTAAATCAAGCTACTTGAATTACCCAAATATTGAAATTATTTTTAGTAAAACAAAATGCCCACTTACATTTTGTATAGGCTTTTCCCTTTAACACATTTATACAGTGTATAATTAATGGGTTGGGTTTCACTTCATAAATGGTCAAACACATATTTGCATTAATAAAAGTTTATTAATAAATGTCTGCTGCGAAGGAGTGTGTCAATACCCTTTATTTGAAATTATTATTTACGATCATTTTTTGTGTGTTAAACATATACGGAAATCGCATTTCTATGTTGATTGAGAGAGAAGTGTATTTATAGGATTTTTAAGCTTAAGGAATGTCAAAACAGCTTATACCTATTATTTACTCGTTAATCAACAAGCAGGGGATAACTATCACCTGTTTTCAATGCATATATTTTACGCCACTTAAGCCTGTGAGTGTCGTAAATCTCTATAAAGTCAATGTCACACATGTATTGATTACATTTTAAAATTGAATGCCATTAAATTCAGCATCTACTTACAAGATGACTGAATAGAATTTTTCTACATATTTGATTATCTATAACAATTGACATTCAGTATATATATCGCTATTTCTAACAAGTGCAGGTAATAAATGAGACAAGCTAACACATCAGGGTTGACTGATTGCACATCCTAACAAAAATTACATCATGAGAAGTTACATTTAATTTGATCAATGTTATGCATAAAACTGAACTATACATCACGATTTAGGCAGAAGCAGAACACGTTTCGATCAATGCATGTATTTCTGCAAAATTAAATATAATTTGTCTTTTGCAGAAATTCGCCACCTTTCTTGCATGAGAAACCATTCCAGATGCATGCAAACGAATTTTGATGAAAATTTATTTCCTGGTGGGAAAATTCTGAAGAAATGTTTCGAAAATGTTATAATGTGTAGGTTTAGTTATGCTTCTGCATGGAGAATCACACATTTATTTAATACATATTAAATTGATTGAGCTATATGTGCAGAAAACATATACTTTAATTTTACTTCTAAAACACAATTTACTAACCTTCCTTAACTATTTCTTGCATTGTGGAAAATATCGATAAAACTTTAAAGCGAGTAATTTCAATGATATTATTTTTTAACAAGTTAAAGTTAGTGTGTTATTCATTTAAAATTATAAACCCTGCACCCAAAATTCTATATAAAATTTACAAGTTAAAGAGTGGAATATTTTTTGACATTGAACATAAGAAAAAAAAACCAATACATTGGCTTCTATTTTAGAAATGAGTGGGCGATTTTCCTATACACCCCAAAAATCTTGTATTATATTATCATGATTACTTTTTTCGTGTATAATTATTTTTTATGACGAGCCAATGAACTGATGGTGGTAGTGGTTAGAGAAGGAAAACGAAAAGGTAGTCCTAAACTTAATCCTTTCTTTTCAGTATTCCTATACAACCTATAGGCCCAACTATTCTGCTCGACGGGATGCCCGATAAGCCTGGCATTTCTACATTTTATCGGAAAAATATATACAATAAAAACTGCCCACACTCCTCAGGTGGTCCTTTATAATGATTTAGAGAAAATTAAAAGAAGCCCCTGAAATGCAATCGAATCAAGATATTATAAATAATGAATAGGAATGGCTACAATGAATTGCAGATTCAATAGAATTTGGAAACTTTAGACTATAAAAATAAGTCATTTTTTTTTCATTTGAAATGGCACGTGGGAGTCCTTGCGAATTCGTGTCCAACCTACATTTATTAGGCCAATTAATTCACGACCATCACTTAAAAAAATATGCGCAGTTACATCCAACCCAAAACTGGGCTGTGGCCAAGAAATTTCAATAAAAAAAATTTGGGAATTTAGGAAACATCTGCATCAGGTGGAAACAAAAGTCCTTTTTACAATGAATCAGTCATTGTTGACCTCCATTTTTATAATGAAAGTTTTGTTCTCTAATAACATTTTATTAAAGACACACATGCGAAGAACCTAATCCACCCAATAAATCGCCACGTTAACCCCTTGGACTAAATTGAAAATTATAAAGATGAGCCTAAAAACTATGAAATGAGTCTCATTTATGGAATTTACATTCCATTTCATGTATTTTCTTAATATACGAGCTTGAGTTATACCATGTATAAAGATTTTTAATATTAATTTAAGCTAAAGATTATAAGTATATTGAAATATTATTCCTTGGAAATTTTACAAAACTTCGCTTTCTATTTTCTACATGCATTCTTAAAGTTCATTAAAGTAATTAATGTTCATCTTTGTCATATAGCCTAATATCCCATTTAATAAGATAAATTATAATAATAAAAGTAAATTTCTATGATTTATTCCTGCACGACCCTTACAAATAAAGTTAGAAATAAAGTGTAATCAATTTTTTTTTAAATTTTTCCTATGTATAATTTTAGAACAAATTCTGCAACTTAATTGAAATCATTTCATTCCAGCGGTATGATGCAGATGAATTTCCGAATTATTTGGATTTGGTTAAAATTGTATACATAATTCTGTAGAATTTGGCCCACAGATTTTGGCAAAAGCATTTATCAATCCCAATTTCAGTTGAACATTTTTTATACGGGAAATGAACTATAAAGATGCTTGGTTTTTCTTTTATCAATTAAGCTAAATTATAACGTTCGCATTGAATAATACAATATTATCTCTAAGCATCTATAATTCTGGCTATAACTTTCAATAAATCAAAACGTAAAAATGCATTTTTTGGTTTTAAAAATTATTAAACTTTTTTTTTCGAGCATGCCTCTATACAATCTTGCTCCATTTTCGAGATATTATCAATTAAGGAAACGAATATAAGCCGTACTATAAGTTCACAGTAGAACTAATTATAATTTACAGTGTTGCAATTGTATTTTCATGTAAACATTAATACAAACAGGTTCACCAATTATTATATAAATTAAGCATTGAAGGTCGTCATGTATATTCCCTGTTTTTCTGTCAGCTTTTGACTTCTGCAGTACACGTTAGCCTATACGTCATATACACGTGTACGACTCTGTCAGTTTCAACTCCAAAACAGGGCATCCGTTTCAACTCAAACAAGGTGCGTATTGCTCACAATTTTAATGTTTTAATGCGAGTGAAGTTCTGTATTCCGGATGTAAATATCCCCCAAGGGGGATTGCAGTCTCACTGGCCCACTTAAGAACTAGGGGTTATGACTGGCGGCTAAGCATGGCCCTACAATATACTCCTTCGCTGAAACAATGGGTCAAAATGGCAAATATTTGGGCCAGAATTTCCAGACAGATTGGTAATAAATAGCGGAAGAAATTATCAAAAATTAGAAGAAAACAAGAATATATTATGCTCTCACCAAACAGATCAACATATTGGATATTCAATCAATGGCAAAGTGTTTGAATTTCACTAATTTCAAAATGCCGGACTATCAGCACACAATTTGATGTGGTATTAGCCATTTTGCATCGTTTATCATTCATTATATATAGCTTATAATATCAGTTAAGTTATTAAACTACAATCTCTGTGATTAGAATTTGAGAAATATGCTAAAAAAAATTATATATGGATTTTACATTTGAGGGCTTCTTTCAAGACTTCGATCAGTATCAAAATAACTCATACAGACACCTCTGTTGAATGATTAAACAATGAAATAACTTTAAAGGGAAAAGTTCCACTTTGTACTAAGTGATATGAAAATTGTGCACACTTACTTATAGCTATGAATGGCTATAACAATAAGTGCAGAAAAGTTTCCATATTGAAGAAACTGCAACGTTTGCCAAATTCATATTAGGCGCCATTTTTCCATATACCTGTATAATAGATAATTTCAGTAGACATTGAAAGTTGTTGGCGCCCTCTAGAGCATGCATGTCTACGTGCTTGAGGAGAGCTAAAGACTTATCCACTAGAGGGCAATACATACTGTCAGTATAAAGGTGCATATATTTGGGCTATATATTTTTAACCAAATCCCCAAATCCTGGTATTCAGGACATTTTATTTATTGATTGGTTGGCTCAAATCAAATTGCGATTTCCATGCTTTTGTTAATTTATCATGATCTTCCTCCTACAACCCACTTCTTTCAAAGTGGTACTCTCCCTTTAAATAACCAATATGACTACTATGGGAGAGTTCAAATATTACGTAGCAGAAATGGGGTGGTGGATTCACATTTTGTAATGGCGTGTTACATGGGGGAGAGGGCACTGACACCATATTATATAGGCCTACCATTTAATTTAAAAATTTTACTGAAAATTTGAAGCAATGTTAGCAACAAAATTTTCACAATGAAAAGAATTATCATAATATGTTAATGTTATTTAGTGAATTTAATGTAGTTCATGCAAATGCAATGAGTTATAATTAATCTAGTGAAGATGTCATAAAGCCTGTAAGAATATTTCTTTAAACTACCTATACAGTCTTCAAGTTTATTAAACAGGTACACCGAAGCAAGGGGGCAGTTTCCCCCCCCCCCTTAGATTTTGACATTTAAGGCTAATTAAGCTTCCCCCCACCGATTGTACAAAGAAATACACTAAGAGCGCCCTGGCGCTGCTGTAATTAAAGAACCAGTACATGCATAGAAGTTGAATAGTCTTTGTATTTTTACAAGGTTTGAATTCTTACTTATATGAGAAACTACTTATGCAGTTTCATTTAATATCAAGCTAATAAATTGGGTTTTCATCTGCATTTAAAAATATTTGTTGTTTTTTATCAACATAAATTGAATGTATAATTCCCCTTGGCAGTCAGCTTATGGCATAAAAAGTTACACGCACGGGACTGGAGGTACAGACGGACAGAAGAACACGAACACTTGGTTTTTATTGCAAAGGGGGATATAAGAAAAGGCTACAAGAAGTCACATCAGAGAGTTGACGACATCCTGTTTATGAATTCGTACAATTTTCTATAAAAAGTATTACTAGTTTGAAAGTGCATGCATGTAAAATTTAACACAATAAATGTATAAATTATTTGGTCACTGGATTGCAGCAACTTTTTTTAAATTTAAAGGTTGACATTTGCATAAGCAAATGCCAATGACTGTACCTGCTCTATAATTTCCAGAAATTCAAAAAAAAATTTAATATATTCATAAAATACTTGCAACCAAAGCGACCCCACTCTTATTTTAACCTTCTTCCTTACTGAGTACAAATATCTGAAAACCCCAAAAAATCCAGCACGCCATATTTCAAAACGCACATTTTCATAAAAATATGGTGCAATTTAAATGTATATTCGTGTTGACCGGACAATTTCCTCATTCTTTCTTTAGGTTTTAGCCTTAAAAAGTCACGGAGAGAAAAATCTGTTTTTTTGCTAAGGGAAAAATACAGTATTTTTTGTGGTTATGTGTGTGTGTGGTTTTTTAAAATCTACCATGGAAGAAATCTTAATAAGAAAAAACAACTAGTGAAATCGGTGGAGGAGGTTGGGTTGGTTTTTTTGGAATACAGCAGGTATACCCGTTAAAGGGCACACTCACACGATGGAATGCGATGGCTGTCGAATACCAAAGAGACATAAGCCGGGTTAAAGGTTGGGGTCATTCAACGGATAGAAACATCAAAACCATGTGAACTTGATAAAAACGGTTTCCTACTTTCACTGAATGGAAAGGAATATCATACGGGTTAAAAAACCCCTCAGTAAACATTTTTCTTATGAAAGATTTTAAAACAAAGAATGACCTAGCAATTTCTTAGAAATGAAATAAATTTTTGTTTAGGATTTGCAAATCAGCCAGAACCATATGTTAACATAAGTAGGTTTGGGTATTTCCCTCTTTGGAAGGATGGACACACTATTGTGCCCTCAACGAAAAGTTTACATGAGGCCACTGTTATTAATAATTTAAAAACATAATAAAACGTAATACACTGCAACATTGTTACATTTTTTTGAAGAATGTTTAAAAGGTCCTCGCCTCAATCAAGAAGATTGGGTACATCAAGTGATTTCAATCCAATGATCTTATTGCTATAAGTTGTTTGCTATTCATTTAATGTGTTCTTCCAGATTTTTCTTCTGGATTCTGTTCCAGAGATGCTTGACTGGTATAAGATACACAATTTTTCACAGAATTTTTGTTACCAAACAATTTCTAACCTGACCCAAATTGAAAATTTTATGAAATGTTAATCAGTATTATACGCCTTCATTACCAAAAAAGTTTACCTGTAAAATTATTACTAATTTGTAATGTAGAATGCAGAAAACAACTGAAAACAGGCGCGTTAACTTGCTATTTTGTAAGATTATTCCCACGATAAAATGTATTGTATAGCATGTGGATAGATAAAGTCACTTCTTTTTTTTTCTTTTCTATAATGCAAACTGATCATTTTTAACAGGTTTTTACGGTAAACATATTTAAAGGTAACTCGTTGCATGCATGTACCCTTGTTGTTTACAGTTTCACTTTCAACAGAAAAGAAAGGAGTCCGGAAAAGAAAACATTTTGGCATACATTCCACTTGATCTCCATATGGGGACAGCCATTGTCCGAAACTTTGTCTGTTTTTCTTGAGTTAGGGGTAAAACAACAATTCCGAATGAAAGATGAGGAGTTCTGAAACTGAAAGGAATGCGACCTTTCTTTGCATTGGCTAACAAGAACGGGGATTACATGGGTCACTTTGGAGAAGCTGACCTTTAGATAATGTTTGAGAAAGTAAGTTTCTAATCCTCATTATAAAACTATAATACTATTGACTACCGTATACTAATACGGTTTAAGATATAAGGGTATAGCCTACACACAGATAAGTGCCGACAAACCCTTCTAAATTCCCCATTTTATCCACCCCCATATATATTAACCACCCCCTTGACCGCTACAAAAACGTCCGTCTGTATGCGGAAGTATTACAGAGTATCATATCAAGAAGTTAAAAAGTGCACTTCCACAAAACGATCAGTGCATGTATGTAAATACGTCGTTCTGCTTGGCTGCCATTTTGAACCGGTGAAGTTCAACGCATTATTATCATCATCGTGCTCATAACCGTGTTTTCGCAAGCATATTAGACCAGTTGGAGGAATAGATTCGTCTAAAATACCTGCTAAATTGCCAACTGGGTGTAAATTTACATGGCTAATTTTGCAATTACATGCACTACAGATCAAGAATTGTAGCCTATTGAGGGCCTTACAGAGTTTCATTTTCCAAAATACACTATTGAATAGAGCATTATATCTAAATGCCCTCAGGTCAAACATATTAGTTTACTTATTGTATATCACTCTTTATTATTTACGTTTTCGATCTTGCAGAAAGGAGATGAATAAAATGGCAGAATTCGAAATAGCGAACAGGAATCACATAGAACCAATTCGTATTTTGCAGAAATAATAAAGAATTTCTTAGTAAGAACAGTGAACTGAGAAGAAAAGAAAAATAGATGCCAAGGAATTTACAAAATACAATTTCAAATTTGAATCTCAAAATATTTACAAGTAATGCAAAGAATACTTACGCGTTAATATATTTCCGTAAATAATTCTAGATAAAATGGAATGCATGTAGTATTTAAGTAAATAATTAAAATTCGGTTTCTAGTATAATGTAACTAAAGTTAAAAGGAGTTATCCGATGGGGTTAGCAAACAGATTGACTTGTTTATACAGATTTGCGTTTCCTGTATATGTATGGTCAAACTAAGCATAAATCTGTAATATAACTATATTACATTCTTATACACAGAAATGCAATTAATTATCAGCAAAATGTCATAACAAATAATTGAACTCATATGCCCCTTACGGTTAACACTTGTTGCATGAAAATATTCAGTGCCAGTGGCATATCATAACAATAATTATTATCATGACAACTGTGTTTTTTGTTCGAACTATAGCTAACTATTCTATAACTATTTGCAACCAAATTGTTTAATGTCAAAAGAAATTGCTAAAACTAAGTTCAATATCTCCATTCTCCAAACATATCTTATAAACCTTATACGATGATAATCTATAAGTAAATGACAATACAAAACAAAATAAAAGAGAACTCTTACCACAATATTTGCTGGATAGCTTACCATAGAGGGCATCTTTTTTGGGGATCCTATTTTTTCTGTTTAAAGCTGCATGTATTGTGCATGATATGATGAATCAAAATTATGCTAAAAATAGAAAAAAAAAGAAAATACATATATTAAAAATGAGCTCACAAAAACGTTCTTTAGAAATGCTGATAAGTAGCATGTTGACATAGTTATGACACTGTTTATTAATTAGTTAACTTAGCTTCACATATGAACTGGAAGAAATAAAAAAATCAAGCTCATTCTTTCCTGTTTGTCTAATACGCGTGCACGAAAAAAAAATTAATAATAAAAAATAACCTTTCTAATAAACCGTGATAAAAACGCTATAGAAGTCGGCCACTAGCCTTGTTTTAAAGTTGCTTAAATGATACTCTGAGTTTTTTTGGGAGCAAATTAAATGGCACAATTAGAGGAGTTGTCCGGTGAGCTCTGCTGAAGTAAATTCTCGAGGGTCGCTCGACTGACCTATTGGGCCAAAATGGGAATAGATTCGGTTATAAGGGTTAAGCATTCCAGCGTGCCATACAGACCCCCATTTCCAAATGGCTATAAGCTTAAACGGCTGATGACCGGTCCACCCTCAGCTCTCCTTGGCCTTTGGCCTAAACTCCCTGCATCTGTTTTAATCTGGGTGCCCCATCTTCTAATCATTTAGTTAGTAGGTCAACCATATGACCCACCACCAAGCACCAACAGGAAATATTTAAAAAAAAAGTGCAACAGGTGTAGGTATCTTCATATTATGCTAATAAACACAAGGACACCCGGTGCTATGGGTGAAAACGTCACCAGACTTTGGCAATAAATGAACGGATGCAACAGCGGAATATAAGTCAAAAGTCATGGTAGAATATTAATCAAATAGTTTGTCAGAAATTAAAAAGCATATGAAGAAATACATATTTATCTGTACTGGTTTATTTATAAAATCACGTGACACCGTACATCTTGATCCATTGTAATTAATTAATCATCACAAAACTAATTGTAATTAGTTTGAGATTACCTTATAAGGGATATCCAGATATCCACCCAAACTCAGTAGAGTTTATGGGTCACCCAGAAATGATCGAAAATGAATCGATGGTAGTTTTATCAGACTTTTATAAACAATTATATATACACATACATATATATATATATATATTATATTCATGAGATTTATTCATTTGTACGCTGGTACTACTGATATTTTTCTCAAAGATACGATATCCCCTTTATGAAAAAATAAATTAACCTATAGTAGCATTGATTTATTATTTATGGGGGAAAGGGGGGGGGTTGTTAAATGAGAATGTTCTATTTAGGGAAGTAGGGGATGGAAGCCCAAGGGCGCAGCCAAGGAGGGGGGGTACCCCCCCCCCCTCCCTAACACCTCCTATTTGAAAATCCCGGCTGTGCCCCTGGGAAGCCCTCTGTGCAAACATAACATAAGAATTTAGTTATATCTAATAAAAGAAAAAGAAACAGTTTTTACAAGAAAAGATCGGCAAATTTCATGATCCCCATGTTACCTCATCAAAACCAACAACAAGTTATATACTTATAAAAGATCTCGCCATAGTACTGTTTGTTGTCTTTACTAGTTTCAACTTTTAAAAGAAATGCAATTTGCAGCATCCCTCTAACGTTACCCTATTATGTAAACAATGTAAAAAGAGTACGATGTGTCAACAGACCTTCAGCACACACACACACACACACACAATGGCTCATTTCCGGGTTTCCCCAGGAATGCGCCCTTGAATAGCACGAAATCTTTAATGACTTCCTGGATGCTGTAAATGCGGAAGAATCCTTTCTTTTATAAAGAAATGCAGTCCAAAAGATCCCTCCTGCGCGTATGTTGCTGGGAAAACTATTCTCCATTGACCTGTTACTGGAATCTGTCATGTTTGATACATGTCCAGATTCATAACACTAGGCTAAAAGCAAGAGCTCCATCCCATATAATCACGATTTCTGCAGAAGCAGATCATGTTTCTACAAAATCTTTTAGCAGCTTACAATTCTAGAGCATATTTTTGTGTATAATGTAGGTACCGGTAAATACATAATATTCTCCATATTAGATGCCCTTGTTTCCCATCTCAGTTAAGCTCCTTCTTTCTTAGAGAATTTCTTTTCAATTCCTTTAAAATTGACACATTTTTTCCATATAACGTGCCTGCTACTTTTCATTTTTCTTAATGTTTTAAGAATATTCAGTTTTTACATCCCTGACATCAGCCATGCTCTGGTATTTAAGAATCCTAATAATCTGATGACTGGAGTTACATGATTTTTTTTACCGGGATTTTGTTCATTTAGAATTAACGTTTTGACCACCATTTTTTTAACTGCTTTTGACCTATATACTTTTGACCTACGTGACATGAACATTATTCAAACCTATATACTCGCAATAAACTTCTACACGACTACTTTTATTTATTTTTAGGATGGGCATACAAAACTAATACCGTCAAGGTGTTAAAACAGGCCATATATACCATCTAACAAGTGCAAAGTGAAGAGTTAAAAAAATAGGTAGTATATGATGAAAGCAATTAAATTTTGACAGAAATATCCAGTATAACAATAGGCATTTATGAAAAGGGGGGATAATACTTGAAAAATGGTATCTAGGTAATTCACATGACATGGCCCTCATTTTTTTCGATACTGTTGGCCTCCAAATTTTGTTGATGTTTCTTTACAGTTGTTTACTCTTTCACCTTTTTCATACTTCTATTTTTGCTACTATGTGTTTATGAAGGGAGTTGAAACGATGAGTAAAGTTCATTCAGTTATATACTCTTATGTACATTAAACATTAATAGTTAATAGCTTGTCTCATATTGTGACCTAATCAGTCGGTCGTTCGGTCAGTGGTGCCAAATTCAGAAATGAGGTCTTCGAGTATAATGTTGAGAAAAAAAAAATCAAATTAAAAATCAACAACAAAAAAATACCCAAACACTGACGATTGTTGGGCCTATATGGCACGTAATGGTAATTTCTATTGCCAATTTCAAAGTCAACATAATGAGTACAGGTTTAGTGCATTAACATTGACACTTTAATTGTCTCTCTCAAATATGCAGTACACTGACACTTTGCAAATGTTAATACTTGGAATTCTAATTTGTCCCTACAACCATACAATATGAGAGCATTTATCGACTGCTACAAATGGCTGCCACTAAACTAAAAAAAGGAAACAGCATTGTGTGCTACACAAATGACCAATTGCGAAACTACATTTAATTTTTTTTTTATTTTAAAACTAAAAAACCGAAAAACTTCCAAATTAATGATTACTACATGCATGGTCAAATTTTGAAGAAAAAAAAATGCATCCTAGTTAAACTTTAAGTATTTATTTATTTATTTAAATATGCATAATGTAAGTAAGGAAAGTGACACAAAATTAGGGATAAAAAATATTCAAATTAGGCCTACGTATTAATCACAATGTTATTCTTTTTAGAAATGTTCACATAAAAGCACACTAAGCATGTATACCTTGCATAGATATATAGACTTACATAATTATTCTATTCAATTCAATGCAGCTCGTAGGCTACTTAATATCATCAGCACCTATTAAGATACCATTTGGTGGTAGCAGGGGTAATTCTATAGTATCCCATTGAAACCCACACATCAGTAGATACTTAAACATCATTGTTAAAACTGGATTACTAACAATTCTATATAAGCAATTCTTAGCAAGATTTTTCCATAAATTAAATTTCAAGAGTAATCAAAATTATATAAATTCTGCACAGCCCTAATTCTTTATTCTCTTTCTATAGCAAACGTACATACACGCACAGTATTTGTTATATTGCCTATGTAAGCAATATTTTTCATCTGTCACGTTGATTTAACACGAATTAGGCTTGTTAATGTACACAAGAACCAATAAACAGGTTAAAATTAAGTGATATTTGAAAAATGACATTAATTTTACGATAATAAAAAGTGACTGAGTGTACATAAGCCAAAATTTATTTCGTATGTCCATGCAATATTTTTTAATTTTGATGTTTTTTTTTATTATATGAATAAAGATTTCAAGCTAGTTGTCTGTACAGAATTTAAATTTTTTTAATTTAAACATATATTGTATACACACACATTAAAGTCAATATACGTAAATGTGATACATTCATGGTTATCAAGTACATGCATAATTTATTAGAGTATAGAGTACAACAATGTACAGTTGGTTTCAAAAGTCCGGAAACCCTAGCTGCTACAGAGGTACACACAAAAAAAATCAAAATGTTATTTTATTAATTGTTAATAATTTATGGGGTTAAAAAACTAAAAAAAATTCGAAACAGAAATTGATGGTCGTGAAAAATAATGTGTTTTTGAATTTTTAAACCCAAATATTGAAAATATTTTTTTTTATTTATAGTGAGCAAAAATGTCCTATGAATTACTAAATGCTCGATCATTATATCAGAGATCCCAAACTTTTGAAACTCACTATACATATTACTAATACAATTATTACAATTTGTAATAGATACATGTGTAACCTTTTCGTAATTTGGATCATAAAATCGTTACCTTTACTGTAAATATAAATATATAGTTGGCTATATATACATAGTTCATTTCAGGGCAATTTATATAGGCATACTTATTTACACATATTTTTCGCTTCCTTCACAATTATAATGTTCTTGCAAAAATGTAATGGCATAAATTTTATTTTAGATTTTCCTGTGCATGAATGTTATATTCATCATTAATTTCCCTCCCATCATTACAGATTAATTCAAGGTGGTGTCAGTGGCCGCTTAGTGGCTCTTTTGTGCAAAACTATTAGCCAAATGGTGAGCGCCAAAACCAGAATGAAACAAGGAATTCAGGAAAGGTAGGTTGTGTGTATATAATATATATATATATAGTAAAGGTATTCCTATCTCTCTTATAAGAAAACAACTGGCTTTCCGTGGACGTGTAAACACGTAGAATGCCCCCAGTCAATTACGCATATCCATGGCATGCATAGCAAGGGATGAGAAGCTTAAATTTCTCCATTTCGACATGTCAGCAAAAATAAAAAAGTAAAAATATGAAATGATAAAAACCTATATGTACATTAAGGGGGCTGTCCACACTTTTAAAAAATGCATGCTCCTATGGGAATCTCCATGTTAACTAACGGTACATA
>JAQIXP010001223.1:0-19459 GCA_034700285.1 Proteroiulus fuscus | reverse complement strand
ATCCATACAACAAGTTTTACTTAATTTAATAATCTTTGAAAAAAATCAAACCCCATCGTTCAACTTTTACCCGTTTTGAGTTATATCAGTTTGAAAAAAACGAATTTAACATGGAAATCCTCATAGGCCCATGCTGTTACAAATGTGGACAGCCCCCACATTCAGATTTATTGCATTAAAAATTGGTTAGTTTAAAATTTTGAACATTAAGAAAGATACTAATCTTGTGCTTTGAGATGCACCTTTTTCATTTCGGTTCCATCGAATGGAATCTACTTGAACATTTGAGTGAGTGATACCCAAATTTGAGTACTTAATACCCAAAATTTTGCACATATAGACCTAATTATAGTCATTATGGCATTTTTCGTCTTCAGTGAACGAAATGTGCAACGTTTTCCTATCTTACCCCAATTTTTTTTGTTGACTTAGCAGATAGAACAACATTTTAGATACAATTTTATGTAAATAATATAGACCCTAAATCTTTAGTGAGATATTTAGCATTATTTTTTTTTTATAAATACCACATATATTTTGAATTTGAATTCGAACTCGAATTTGAATTTGAATTCATTGTTTTTTGTGGTTTTTCTATAAATAAATATACGTCTTGTGTATATTCCCAATTTTAATGCCTGACATTATTTGAATTGACTTACAAGCTGTTCGGTAGTTTTTAGCAAATGTGATGTTTTCGCGCCAAAATGGGACTGTCTTGGTAGGACATCTAGTGTCATACTTCCCAAACATAAAAATAAACAATGTAGCAAATCTAGTCCAAAAATCAGTAAGATTTTAAAATGAATTGACAAACATTTTGCTTATATGGATTCTCATATTATAATTAAAACTTTGTCAGTGATGATCGATTTCGACATATGCACATCAGATATTAATTTTTTAATAAGTCCTAAATATTTCGTGCATAAAAATGGACGTTATACTAATCCAATGAATGCAAAAAGGATTAATTTTCCGTAAATGATTATACTGCCATGGGCACTGTAAATCCTTTTTTAAATCCCTTTTTTATCTTTACTTTTTTATCTTTAGGGTGCTTGTAAGAGGCTGATCTATTCAGCCCAAAGATTTCCCTTTTCCCCATACTTTTACTGGGAATAAAGATATTATTATTATTATTATTATATTATTATAGCTGGGTTTGTTTTACCCAAAGACCTTGTAGTTGCTCCGTTCTAACGTCATCAATGGCCCCAACGGCATCAGTAAAGCGCTTCAGCTACAATCCGTTGGTTTGAAAAATGCATTTTACTTCGCAACAGGCTGGTGTGTGATATGGATTGAAAATGAGTCCTATAGCAAAATTCTCGATTTAGATTGGTTGTTGGGTGATATTTAGTGATATTAAAAGCTCCTCCTTTTTAATGTAGACGCTTATAATTACGAAGTTTGATTGGCCCTTGCTAAAAAAAACATGGCGTCGTATCCTGTATTGATAAAAATGAACATTGATTATTCAGCCTCATATAGCTCGAGTCTATAATGCAATTAAACGTCATTTGGTCCTTATGTGTATATGCATTCTATACCTGTATAGACGTATATCGATTTTTCTGCTTTGAATTCGCTAAATATAATGGACCATATCGATGGTCCTGCTACACCCATCTAAACTGCGCATGCTCAGTGAGATGTAAGGCCTGACCAATTTTTATTACCTGTCAATATAGTTTTAACTGACAAGAATGCATTCGGACTTACCTTTACCTTATTGTAAATATGAATGTATTTTTACCACATTAAAATAGCGAATTATAATAAATAGCGAGTGGGGGCACTTTCTGACGTGTGTTACGTTTTCTAAAACTGTCGACCTCTCGTAAACAAGTAATTATCCAAAGTAAACTTAGACTGAATTGTTTCAGTGTCTTTGGTGCCATAATCCCTTTGGATTCCTTTATATATACTTATACTATAGTTTACTAAGATGTGGCTTTTCATAAATGACCGTCACTCGTCAATGGGGGTGTCCGGGTACTAGTGTAACGATTTTTGACAAAGAGGGGAAGAGGTTTTAAATTGTGACGTCACAACCCCTCCTATTAAATAATAATGAGTAACTTGCATTTTTATCAGGAGAACCGAGATTAATAACGAAGAGCTGAGATCAAAATCCACATGAGTCCAGAATTCTTGTTGTGAGAAAATTGCATTTTAAGAAAATGCACATTTATTGCATAAAAATTAGTTATTTTAAAATTCTGAGCTTAATTTCTAAGGCAGAAACTTGCGCTTTGGGATGCACTTGTTCCTTCAAATAGAATCTATTGGGTACTTGTATGTATACCCAAATTTGGGTACTCAATGCCCAACATTCTGCACATGTAGTGATTCTGACATTTTTCATTTTCAGGGTTCAAAATGAGCAACTTTTTCCTATCTTACCCCAACTTTTTATTGAATTAGCAGATAAAACAACACTTTAGCTACAATTTTATGTAAATATCTTGATGGAACGCACCTAAGTTTCAATTGAGTTAATTGGTCGATATTAAAATTAACTTGTTCACGTTAATCAAAATTATTTGCATAATTTTTGGGGATGGAAAAATGTTAATTCAGGCTTTCTGGATTGTTATTGGTCATGCTGTCACTCATGCAGCCATGGATGCAGAGAAATACATCTAGGCCTTCTTTTCATACTTTTCTGACCAGTGGTCATCTATAAGGCTCCCTCTTTCATTTAACTCTTTATGGCATGTAAGAATTCGTCGATTTTCCCATGGCATTTCATGTTATTTTTTTTGTATTCTTTGTGTATTTTTTCATGTTTAAAAATAACATTAGTTTTGCTGCCATTTTCCAAATGTATGTTTTGAAAATGATTGATGGGAGCTGGGCCAAGTTGGTGTGAACTCTTAAGGGTTAATCTTAATAAACAAGAATTTGAATTTTTTTCCTCTCTCTTCATGCAGGTAAAGGATCAGGTGCATTTTAGGTCATAAATTTAACATATTTATTGGCAGTTATTTATGTGAATGGAAGAAAGTGGACTTAATGGTAAGGGCAAAAAAAGGACCAAACTTTAACGGGGAAATTCAATGGACTTGTCAAAAAAGGAGTTTAGGGTAAAGGGATCAAAGCTCATTTGCATATTGGACCAATCCGTTATGGCTGACCAGCCTATTAGGGCATTACAAATTACGTGACAAGTTTAATGTAGGCATATAGGCCTACTGCATGCAGTAATTTTATAAAATACTGGTTTTTATATTTTATAAATAGACGAATGAACATTTCTTTTTAAAGGGAAAGTCCCACTTTGTAACTAGTGATATTTAAGTTGTTCACACTAACTATAGATAGGAATGACAATAACAAGTGCAACAGAGTTTTCATATTGAAGAAATCACGAAGTTTGCAAAATACTTCATAGGCTCCATTTTTTCCATAGATTTCAGCAGACACTGAAAGTTGGTGGCGCCCTCTAGGACGTGCGTGTCTACGTGCTTCACGAGAGCCGATGCCTTTTATCCAGTAGAGGGTGCCACACACTGTCGGTAAAATGGCGCTTATTTGGACTTTGTATTTTCAACCATGCAAATCCACCTACCCAGCTAGAACATGTTTATTTAATGATTGGTATAGGCTCAAATGAAATTGCAATTTCCATGTTATTCTTGAGATTCCTTGCTCTTATTCCTACTAATCCACCTCTTTCAAAATGAGACTTTCCCTTTAAGCAGGACCAAATAAGTAGGGTCAAAGTTTATAGTTTCTTGAAACTTAAGTTCTTGCAGAGGCCTAATGGAACCTTCTTTAAGTTTGCCACATAGTCATTATTGTGTTACTTTGTTCAATGTATACCTTTGAAAATTAAATTTAGATTTAGTTTTTTTATTGAATAAATAAAAAACAAAATGGCTTCCAGAGCGCCATCTGCCTTGAGGTTATTCACCGCATTTTTTTTTTTCATCAGGGGCTATTTTGGCTTTTTAATACTAGTTTTTGGGTGGGGTTTATAATGGGATATATATCCTAAATTAGGCTCAGAGCACTTGCAAGATGCATCTCACTCCAGGTGAACATGCACAAGAGGTCATGAACTCCCAATTTAAGATCCCACTCCCCCTTCATCAGCCCACCCATTTATGACATGTGAAATTAACCAAATATAGCAGCTGAATATTTTGGGGTTTTTTTTTTGCAAAGGTGCAGCTATATAGGCCTCAGTCTTGACATGCAGATTAAGAAAAATTCAAGCAATATTAATTCCCCAATGCATGCATCCACTTAAAAGAATGTAAGATTCCACGTTTAAAAATGGATTTCTCAATGAGAAATCTTATCTTCTTTTAAGCGAAGACAATATAGTTGATCCATTCTTAAGTAATGAAAATTAAACTTTTGTCAATAATAATAATATAATGACGTGAAAATAATTTCATCAGCTATTTTAAACAATTAATGTAATGCTAATTTTGGACAAACCCATTCCAAAAAGTTTGAGCATATATAGCCTATTTTTTGTTAGCCATGAACTGGACAATCTTGAAATAGTTAAAGGGAAAGTCCCACTTTGTAACTATATAGTGATATTTATGTTGTACACACTTAATAGATATGAATGGATGTGACAATAATAATTGCAGCAGAGTTTCCATAAATTGAAGAAATTAGGACGTTTGCCAAATACACGTTAGGTCCCATTTTCCCATAGATTTCAGCAGACAATGACAGGTGGTTCCCTCTAGGACGTGCGTGTCTATATGTTTAGTGAGAGCTGATGCCTTTTATTCATTAGAGGGCGCTATATACTGTCAGTAAAAAGGAGCCTATACTTCCATGGGCTTTGCATTTTCATCCAAATCCATGTATTAAATTTGGGGCATTTTATTTAATGATTGGTGGGCTCAAATCAAATTGCAATTTCAATGAAATTTACAATTTTCCATGTTCTCTTCCTACAATTAACCCACTTCTTTCAAAGTGGGATTTTCCCTTTAAACTTGAAAAAAAATGCAGAAATTAAGATATCGTACTATCTTTGGACGAAGTAATGTAATTTTCGAAATTTTTATTCGCATTTTTTGGAATTACCAGACCAGAAATTACCTAATACAGTTTCTGTATGACTTTACATTGACACAATATGACAATAGACTAATTTCACGTGACGTCACTTGCCGAGTCATCGTCCATTTATGATTATTTGTGGTGGCAATTTGATGTAGTTGGATCTATAACATCATTATAGCATGAATGCTGAGTAAACTTCTTTTCAGTACCGGTACCATGCATGCGGGTATACCCAATAAGTAAAAAAATGGCGTCTTAGAAGTTTGTCACGTTTTCATCCAAATGTATAGATCTTTTTTAAGTTACATTCCTATACAACTTGCACGTCTATACCTATAGGGTCAAAGTTCACAGCCTTTTCTGTTATTGACCGTTATAGTTTCTTGTGTCCAGTTTTTAAGACTTCGAGAAAGGGTTACGTCTGCTCCTTTCTCCCTTGGATCCCCGTGAGCACCACCACCATCCCATTTCATAATACGCTGTTGTGGTGCCCCCCAAATGGTACCCCCGTATATTATTCACTCCCCCCCCTCTCCTTGTTCAAGGTGTTAACTGTTATCAAAGGATGTTGATCCCAGCAGATTGAGTTTCGTGTTTTTTGTGTATACTTGTACTATATGCATATGTTGTGTAGTGCAAAAGCACAAAAAAGTGGCTTCTGCAAAATGTGTTTTCAATAAAAGTTGGTAACAAAAAAAAAATCACAACGGTCTTCTGTGGTTGGAAAAACAGCCGTTGGTCCTGTGACCAGCTTACAGCTTATGACGTCATTGTCCTGTATATGGGGTTTGAATAGGGTAGAGGTGGACCAGGAGGAACGGGTTAACGCCCACAATAACTATACCTAAAAACTTTTTTAAACCTGAGCAGATCGGTCAAGTTTATTTTTCGTGAGGTAAAAGGTCGCTGTAAGGTCGGCTTTTTTTTTTCTCCAACACTGACCATGCGTGCTAATTGGTCTTTTTTTTTTAATCAATACTAGCTTTTAATTTAAACTGGTCAAGGTTGTGTGTGTGGTGCTCCTGAAATCGCGTTACAATATGCAATATTGTTTAGCAATGGAATTAGTGAAAAACAACTGAGGTTAATTAACTTTACCTGTTTAAATTAATAACAATTTCCTGCATCACATAGGTGGCTTAATTGATTTTGTTGTTGTGAATTGAATGAACGTAAATAATTATGTTTATATAGAACTTTAAATTTATACTTTTTTCTAAAAGTTGTCCATCGTGCTTTGACCATGCATCCATCATGGCGTCTATATTTCATATTTTTGTTTTTTTCTTCTGTAATTGGATTTTGTGCGTATAATTAAACTCATGGATTCAATTGGGTAAGTGCATTCAAAATCTGTTATTTATATTATAATATATTTCATAATATATCGTTTTATACGATGTTTCCCTTGGCTTTTTTTTGAAGTTTTATTTTTTAAATCTTTTCTCTTTAATAATAAATCGAATACCCAGGGTATTAATTATTTTTCTTTGAAAAAATGATTCACAAAATGTTATTTGTCAAATATACTGTAATAAAAATATGCTGAATCAGGAACTGAACAACGACTATAGAAGGTCACAAGTAGTAGTCAGCTAAAACTTGGAATCGAATTAATCTATATGGTTTAATAAATAAGATCAATCTATGCTGTAGACCTATTCAAGTTTATAATGAATTAGCCAAAAGTAGGCTGCATATATTTAAAATCATATAGATATAGATATGAAAACAAACCTGTAAATGCTGTTTCATTTTCCAAGCAATTTCTTCAAAACGCTGGATGCACAAAATACCAAATTGCAGAAATCTATTCGAACAAAAATTGACTTAAAACTTCTCTGTCAATATGTTTAGTGAAAGGAATCTCAGTGATTTTAAAGACTCATATATATTTAAATTTGATTTAAGCTGATTTAATTGATCAAATTTGATTCTTAACAAAAATTAAGCCCAAATCGAATTGTCATATACCAGATTTTTGGAATTGTAGCACGTGCACGTCAAAAAGGGAAGTGACGTCGAGGCTAGGCGTGGCATAATTATGACGTGGGGGGGAATGCACGTGCTGGAACCGAACACGTGCACACTCATTTAATGCTATTGGCTATAAGGCCTTAATCATAATATTATATGATTGAAAAAATTGACGAGAATATATTTGAAGAGCTGAGATCAAAAACCACATGAGTTTATTTTTGCTTTTTGAAATGAGATATTTAAATAAAATTGTAGCTAAAAGTGTTGTTTACTAACCGCTAAGTCAATGAAAAACTTGGGTAAAGATATATAGGGAAAAGTTGCACGTGCATTTTTGTGCACTGAAGATGAAAAATGCCAGAATCATTGTGTGCAAATTACCCAAATTTGGATAAAACAAGTAAGATTCCATTCGAGGGAAGCGAAATGTGAAAGTGCATACCAGTAAAGCACAAGTTTCTATCTTAAAAATTAACCTCACAACTTTAATTAAAGTAACTCATTTTAATGCATTAAATCTGGATTTTCTTTAAAAGCATTTTTCTCAAAACAAGAAATCTGGACTCATGTGGTTTTTGATCTCAGCTCTTCATTTATTTATGGATATGTGTTTGATAAAACTGTTGTTTAAGTATGGACTATGGTATACGGTAGGCCTATATGTAAATACAGTAAGTTAGGACATTATATTGGACAATACGGTAATTATGTATAACGGTAGGAAAGTGCCCACTCCATATAACGTAAGGGGCATTCGATTAATTTACCTTGACCACTTTTTTTATTAGCCCCCATGCAGGGGGGGATGGGAAGACCCTTATAATTTAAACCTTTTTTTAGGGGGATTTTTTTGTTGTTTGAGTCGATTAATCCCAAATGATGTGTTTATTTTTAGGGAGCCCCTATTTTTGGCAAATGTATAGTATTGACATTGCATGGTGGTGGTGGTGGTCCCTGCTGTTTGACGATGTGCCGTTTATTTTGACTATTTACACTAAAGGTTAAGTAGGGACCAATAAAGGGGAAAAAAAATCCAGTGTTTGTGTGTATTATACATAACCAATGGTGCAAAACAAATTATTATTAGGTTTTTCCAGTTAAAATGCATTTGAATTGCTCACTCTCTGCCCCATTGTTAACTTATTTGCTTTTGCTGACCGTTTGCCTGTGGCCAAACTGAAAGGGTCACTTTAGGTCCTTTTGTGCAGTATGGACTCCTTCCACTCAAGTGACCAGTGGAGGATGAATGGACTGGTCAGTTGGGCCCTTTATCGCGGAGGTGTGACTTTCGACAACTGTAAAACCCCTACTAATACCATTTATACTCCATTATACGCCTAATTTGAAGGGTTTTTACCCTCCGGTCACTCGTGGTCACTTTTTATCTCACTCTGGCTGGCTGCTGGTGGGGCAGTTTGATGGACAGCCTGTAAAAACTAACTCACAAATCCCGTAGGGTGAAAGAGTAAAGCACCTATTTGGGTGAAAAAAAAAATAGTTTGGGGCACTTTTGGGGTCAAGCTCATTAGCGTTAAAGAATTTGGACAAATTGATACTTGGTGTCATTTTGGGCGGACAGGACAGGTCGTAAAAGTCTTAGGGGATGGTAAGGGAATACCTATTTCATGTAATAGGGTCTTAATGGCTGTACTTACACAAATGGGCCCTTTTAATAGGGAAAAAAACGTCCAAATCAATTAGCACCTGTGCTACCTGTTCCACTTTGGGGAAGCTGTTCAAATTATAGTGGGGCTTTTTTTTTTGGTCCAGCCCCTGTTAAAAAGCGAGGCTAAAGGGCTCTAAAGCAGTCAACTGGCTGTAATGTACCTTATAGAAAGGGGCTATTTTTTTCTCCTATTTTTTTATGCTTTTTTTCAGTTTAGTTAGGCCTAGGAAACACCAGCTGCCTAGCAGGCTTTTACCCTCAATGTGTATAAAAAATTGAGTAATAGTTGAATTGCTCGTTGTTAGATCATGGGCACGTGTAACCACCGGTTGAACAGGGGAAAACTTATTATAAAACAAGAAGAAAAAAAAAAGGGTAGAGACAAAAAAAAAACTTTTGGGAGAAATAAAAAAAAAATGGCCAGCAGATGAGAATGGGATATTTTTGAAGTGCCATGAACTTTGCTCGCTCTTTGGGCAGATGTATACTAGGCCATATACGAAATGAAGGTTTTTTTTTTCTCTCTCTTGTCAAAGTCACCTTCTGCCAAAAAATCTAATCCGGATAATCGAGGCTCTTGCTGAGTTTTTCACAACGAGAATGGTGCTTTTTTGTTTCTCATTTTGGGGGGTAACCCCAGAGGCCTCTGGGAACGTCTTTACGAGCTAAACAGCTGATTAAACAGGGTTCCCACTCACCTGGAAAACCTGGAATTGTCAGGGAAATAGGAACAACCTGGAAAAAGGCAGAGAAATTTCAAATTTTCATGCAAAAGTCAGGGAAATTTGCATCAGATATAGGCCTAGTCGGTTCCAATAACTTTGGACCCTGGTTTCCATGTATAGTCTTTTTCACATAATCTTAGAAACCCTGTCACCAAGCGCATGGATACAGCTGCACACGTGCAATGCCCAGAACATTGTCTTGTGCAGAACTCTTTCGTGTTTACGCAGCAACACACTTACCCTTCCAATGATTCAATGCAGTGACAGGGTTTCTAAGATTATGTGAAAAAGACTATAGTTCCTATGCAGCCAGGGTCCAAAGTTATTGGAACCGACTATAGTAAAGTGCCAGCCTTAAATTGCCATAATCTCAAAGCTGAATTGTTTACGATACAGCACAAATGAGGGCGCATCTGAGCACACTTATGTGATAATAGGGAATTCCCCTTTAGTATGCTTAGGGACGTTTCCATTATATGCATGAAAAAAGACATTGACTAGCAACAATTTAGTTTCCAGCTCAAATTAATATCAATATTCCTGACTGCATGGATGCTTACCTATAGAGAGGTAAGTCAGTAAGATTTGTTGTAGCAATTCAAAAAACATTATGCATATTCTTATGCAAATTTGGTTAATATTTATCATAGGAATGAATGACTGGAAAGAAAAATGGTTTAATAATGATTGGTGTGTAATTCAAGTCTGAATGTCAATTGGTCAAAATGATTGTAAAATATTGAAGATGATGCATTTGATGCTTACTGCACATTGTGCTCTTAAGACTATTTCCCTACTATGGCGCAAGACAAACCATTATAAGCCTTGTCAATGGTCCAAATCATGTAACTATTACATTTTGTTTCAATTTTTTTCTATAAATTTTTTTGATAAAGTCAAGCAATTTTTTTCAAAAACCTGGGAAAGTCAGGGAAGTTGAAAATTGAATTTCAGTGGGAACCCTGTTGTTAAATGCTTAATCAGAAATTGAATCAACATTTTTGTTCCAGAATGGGTTTGCATGGTATGCCATGCCCTCTATACATCAGTGGCGGATCCAGGAATCCCTTTTGGGGTGGGGGGGGGGGACCATTTTATTAAGGGTGGGCGCCAATCCCTAAAACAAAGCATCGCCCAAAAACAACCACCAGGGCCGTATAAAGAAATCAATTGGGGAAGGTGGGGGGGGGGGGACAGAATCCCAATCAAAATTTTTTTAACAATTACGGTGGGAGGAACAAATTTGAACTTTTTTTATGAAAAATTGACACAAAATGGCGCCGCAGGCGATTTTTTTCTCTCAAAAATACTCAAAAATTCACTGAAAAATCATCAAAATTTCGACTTAACATTAGGTTACAGCATAGACAAGTTAATTTAACAATTTTCAAATAGTTTCCGATAGAGGGGTGCAATGGTCGCCGGGTGTGATGGGCGCCAATTTTATCCCTTGGGAGGGGGGGATGCCCCCCCCTTTGGATCCGCCACTGCTATACATTAATACAAATCGTTTGCATAGGGCCTAATGGGTGCAACCATGCATGCATTTACTTTGAGGTGACTATCCAGACAAACAGATTTCTTATAAGCTTTCTCTAATGCCGGACACCACTGCATCACGTCACACTCTTAATGCTGGACGTTTTAAAGCATGTTTTTGTAATATTACTAAAGAATTGAAATTCTGTTGAAGTAATGGCTGTATAGAATCCAAAACAGAAACAGCATCACAATCACGCAGTTGACGAAAATGGACAAATAATGATATGGCGAAAAATTCTACCGCCATGCGTCGCCTTTCGTAACCTAAGTTATTCCTGGTTAGTTAAGTTATTTATAGGTAGGGCCAATGTTAAAAAAGAAACCTTAACATTATATGCACAATAATGATGGCACACCCTCAGCCACTCGAGTAAACTCTACATAATTATAGAAACATTCAATGTCTTTACTGTAAATGAATTTATACATTGAAACGTAACTTGAAATTTTGAATGTTAATTTAAACAAAAAAGCATGTTATATTTTAAACGAGATTTACATACTGTATGTCCTACCCCCCCCCCCCTCCACCTCCACCCCCAAATCCCACGAGATGTTTTTAACGTTGTATTGCCATCTCCCCTCAAAGTGAATCTGGTAATAATGAACGTTCCCCGTAGCCTCTATCAGGATCTTTTCTTTGAAGCACTGATTTGACTGCTAAAATCCATACAAAGAAATGCTTATAAATGGTTCGGCATTGATCCCTGCTAGGTGAGGCTACAATGTCGGTTAATGGTCTGGCGTGTAGACATCAGGCAGACAGGATAGATTGCTTCAACTCTTGACTGGTTGTGTTTAAGAAACAACTTTAAAATCCATACGCCATCTACATTTTTGCTAAAATAAATTTAAATTTTAACAAAAATCCAGTAAAATTGTTCAGAAATATATTTGCAAATGATATTTTCTTCTCAAAAGCTAACATTTTGGAATTGAAAAATTGGCTAATCGTGGAATTGTAAATGTACAATGCAGAAGTGATAATTGAAACTGTTTGCCTGCTTCCACCTAAAAGAATGGCACTTTCCCCATTGAAGAAACTGGTTTTTAATGAATAGACTTATCTTCATTTAAGTGGAAGCAGACAATGGCATAGCAGAACATATATACATTAAAATATAACCCAAAAAAACTCTTGAAAATATGATTATTCCTTTTGAATAGCAAATACATAGGAGGTGTAAATGTATAATGTTTTAAAAAGGTTGCACGTTGCAAAGTATGTTTAAAATTAAGAGTGAACTGATGAGAGAATTCAAATGAATTAACTAATCAGGAAGAAGAGTCTTGATTTTGAATGGGGCCTACCATGTTTAAGCCTACATAGTCATAACAGTAGAAAGGCCAAAACGCATAAAAAAATTTCTTAATTGACACAATTTATATGAAAATCTTGTAATTGTTGTATAAAATATGATAAAAGGAAACGACAGATTGCTTATATAGGCCTATACGCATCATATTATAGCTTTTTTCATAAATATTCATGAAGTTGTGTTAGAACTTCACGCAACAACCATTATTTTCATATAATTTATTATAATAATTATATTTTAGAAAATATCCTTTTATTATATTAAAAAAAACCTATAGACGTGAAGTTTTTTAAGAAATAAATTAAAGATGCGCGTAGGAGTAGGCCTATAATTATCTAGACAAAGTGGTCCATCACTTATGGCGCTTGTTTTAAGATTAGTCATTGAGAATACTCCATTAGAAAGCTGTACTGACGATAGTGAGTTCAAGATTTGCCCTGTTTTTTATTAAAAAAGAGTAACCAATGAACAAATTATTTATGAAAATGATATGGGTTAATTCCTACATGTGTAAATTCGCTTTGAGAGATGATCACCAAGTTAGGCTACAAAAATGAGCACTTATTGCTGAGATATTCTGCCTCTAGGCGTCGCCTCTTGCTAAAGCCACGATTTCAATGCATGATAATTAAAGTATCAAAGTAGTAAATCACTGCAACAATAATTATATAACATAGGTTTCTTGGAGAAATACATAGGCATTAAATTTAAACAACAAAACATTAAAACATTGTATTAATAATATTCATTTCCACATGATCTATAATGATCTTGCATCTAGTGATATTTGTATACCTACCTGAAAATCTGAGTGCATATATATATAGACCAGAGTCACAGATCTCATAGATGTGATGTCATATACTCCTCCCACATCCATATAATGTGATCATTACATTGACTGCACATATTATGTATCACAAATCACCATATGATGTGGCAAGTGACGTCAAGTGAAATTGGCCTGGGATGAGGTTGACGTCATGGTCTTTATTGATGCAGTTTTAAGAGGCCTATAGGTGCATGCCAGATTAAAATTAGCATGTAATGAAAGAAAGAAATGCAAATGAATTAGGTTTTATGCTTAATTACCCTAATTCCACTTATTAAGGACATTTTAGTCGGTGGTTTATCATTTGGATTAACTATGGGCTATGTATGTATATATAATGAATTAATAATGTGTGGTTTTGTGCTAATGCTGCTACATATATCACTTACATGTATAAGGGCATTGTCTGAAATACATTACATTTTGTATAAAGTGAATGACCCCTATATAGGCCTATAGCGGTTATATGAAATGCTTAAATATGAATGGGATATAATGTTATAGCTTTAAGGGAAAGTCCCACCTTGTAACATTAAGTGATGTTTAAGTTGTTCACAATGGCTGCAGATTTTAGCAGACACTGTATACAGTTGGTGGCGCCCTCTACTTGTCTGCGTGTCTACGTATTCCATGAGAGCTGATGCCTTTTGTCCAGTAAGAGGGCACTTCATGTTACTTTCAGTAAAATGGCGCCTATTGGAACTTATATTTTCATCCAAATCCACGCATTCAAGACATTTTACTTAATGAATGGTAGGCTCAAACCTAATTGGAATTAACATACACATGAATTTAATATTTTTTTTATGCTCATCTTTCTACAACCCAATTCATTCAATGTGGGACTTTCCCTCTGTAGACTTTATGCAAATGCAACTTGGAAATTCTAAATTGTATCCATAGAGGGCTGTGAAAAAACAATAAGGAATAGACATATACATACCATAAATATAATTATAATGCATTCACATCGTTTGCTCAAATATATACTCACCATTTTGATTGTATTAATTGGTCAATTAGAGTTTTTATGAAGCGCATGGGCCAGTTGGTCAGTAATGCTCATTTATTGACAATTACTTCAGTAAAAAGTTGTATTGTAGTTTTTCTTCTCTTGTAAAAGATGATGCATATAAGAAGGCTTATATAAATATTGCGCCTATTAATTATTAGACTTATAAAAAAATGATGAAAAAATATGGATTGTTTACAATACAATGCACAATAGGGCCTATAGTTTGTTTATATATTATTTACTCAGTAAGTATAAGGTCCAGAACATGTCCAACAATGGGCCATTGTGAATATTTTTTTATCTGCCAAAAGTTGAATACTTCTAAAGAATTAATTGAATTGTAGCAGAATCCTTCATTTTAGAAGAAAGAAAAAAAACATTAAAAAACTGCATTTTTCTAAAAGAATTTGTTCAAATTAAAAATGCATGTTGATTCTGCCTCCCATCTCTCCCCCTCTTCCCACGCATCCCCACCCCCCTTATAGGTCCTAGTATTTTTAGGTCATGTATATTTCTAACCCCCATCATTTAGCCTGCATTATACTATGCATTTTTCTGCTTTTCTGTATAGCCTCACTCTAGGTGGTCAATACGATTCATATAGAAATGTTGATGGATTGCCCATAAGTCCAATGCATTTCATGGAGTTTTAGGGTAGAGTCCAGTCTTAATAAAACTGGGGCCAGAATGGGATGAAGGGAACACTAAATGAAAAAGCCCAAAAAAAACTCCACCAATATTTTCTCCCCCTTATACGGAGTTGGCAGCCTGCCAACCTTCATTTTTTGTGCACGTTCAATTGTCAAGCTGGTTGCACGTTTTCAGGGGTCCTGGATATATTAATGCATAATTCCGAGCTCAAAACCCAGTTGCAAATCTCAAAACCTGGAGTTTAAAACACCCTTGTCGATAAAAAAATGTGGTTTTGGAGAGATCTATATACCATTACCTCGTTGAATATTATAAGTTTAGTTTTATACCAGCGCTTTTTAATTTTCCCTCGCAAATCCATGTGGCACTAATACAGGCATATATGATTTTGTGCATGTTTTTTCAAATTGGACTTGGCACTTTTATGTTATTATTATTATTATTTCCTGTGATTTTTTTTATGATTCTTGTCAGTTGTGTTCGGGTTCAAATCTGCTATTATATTGTTTGAATGGGAAGAAATTGAACGCAGGTGTATATTATCCAATCCTAATAAGTTTTTCTAATTGTATATCATAATACTGTTGATACTGCTAGAAAATCCTTCCTCTTATACAAGACAAAACCACTGTAATATAAATAACATTTTCTTATTTAATGAAAAATCTGAAATTTTAGAAAAATAAATATCATCAGGAAAATCTATGCCCTAAGTATATAACTATATTTAAGGAACACACCTATATATAGTTAAAATGTAGTAAACATTGGCCTACAGAAACAGTCTGCAAATGACGTTATATTTGTGCAAAATTAATTCAAGAAAAAATGCATAATATTTATATAATATATTTATAATCAAGCATCAATTATCTCAGATAATTTGTTGGCAATAACGAGCATTGAAGTCCCAACTTATATAGTTTCTTGTTAACTTTAATTTTTGCCAAAGTATCAAAGGTATCATGCAAGTTTCATTTCAAATGAAATACCCATGCATGATTGCATGCAGGTATCAAAATTTCGTGCAAATATATAGAATTTTATTAAATTTTTTTTCTTTATGCATGTTTCACTTTTTAAGACTATAGAGCAGAGTTATAGTTTCTAACATGCATTTAGTCATGCAATATAGATGGGTCTGATTTTGTTTAACTGTCAGTGAAAAACTAAAGATATGACTTTTTCTAGAGGAACTGCATGTCTCAGTAGGCCTATATGCTATAACAAACAAGTTAACAAATTATGCATGCACGTTGTTCAAATTAATTGTAATTCATGATTTTTTTTATGTTGACCAAATAAATGTAGGCCTATAGGCCTACAATATGATAGCCTAAACAAACTCATGTACATTATTCTGTCTACAAATTTCAGCTTTTATGACATGCGCACGTAAAGTTCATTGATACAGTTATAGTACAAAACCATAACATTAATTACCTGGTAACTTCTAGCTGTTTTGCCAAAAATTATTACATCACTTTTGGTATGCCCATGCAGTTTATTAATTGCAACGAAGTTATTCAACGAAGTTTAATTCAAAAATGAAATTTTACCACATATTTTCTTCATAATATTAATTTTCCTGAAACTTTTTAGCAAATTTTCGAACCAAGCCATTTTGAATTCTAGAACAGTGGCGCGTGCTCTCCCTATAACGTCATTTCTCCCGCGCGTGCACTTCACTTCCTCCTCGCGTGCTAACGTTCTAGAATTCCTGAGGCTTAATTCGATTTTTAAATAATAATAAAATACACCATTTTCTTCTTCTTAAATTTATACATTTTCAAAATATATTTTCTACCGCGGCATCTTCGTGATAATTCTTCGGCTAAGGTTTCGGCACCATCACCTATATTTTCTTTCGACTCGGTCGGGACGATATCACACACGCGCACACTCGTAAGCTCACCGATTATAATTTGTGACATTATATAATTATGTAGAGCATCGCTGTAGTGTCAGACTTTCATCTTAAAATGAAGTGTAGCTTTTGAATAATTCGTCTTGACGTTGTATTTTACTATATTGTAGGGGTTTTGGGTATATTTTTTGTTATGAAAATGGGAACGAGGCTTGTGTCTTATTTTGTGAACTGTGTGGTAAGGCAGCGCAACCACGCGGCAGACACAGGTACTTCCAGTGCTGCTTTTGCTTTTGCCAGGCCTAGCAACTCGGTTGAACTGACAGAGGCCAATTTTTGCACAAATTGGCACACACAGTCCTATATAGCTGCTTGTGGCTTGCTCGTTGCATTTTATGTATACCGTACTGCTATTTTTAATCCGAATTTTTCGTGGTGGCAAAAACCGTGCTCAAAAAAAACCCGGACTCAACACCCTGCAGTGAGGAATGTCGATTTTTGGACTCTGGTGCAATGGTACCTTCTCTATTGGGAGAGACCCCTTGTAATACCAATGGCTTCCCCAATTTTTTTATTTGTCTAAAAACTCAGACCTTGTTCCCATTTTTCATTCTTTCACCATAGTATATATACCTTCTTTCCTCTCTCCCCCCCCTTATACTCTCCTCTCTTATTTCTTAAAAAACTCCTTGGTATGCTGTACTCGCTCGGTGTGTTTTTGGTAACGGTGTGAATTATGGTGGTTATGTATACGGTATAACCATCCTAGGGTTCACCTGCGGATTTCTCGTGTCTATTTTTGTATATTTTTTTGCAAAGGGATTTCTGGTTTTTCTACCCCCAGCGTGTGTATCTACTCTGCAATTTTGATAATTTTCGGTAATTTTGTAAAAAATATTTTTCGCCACATTTTTGTCTGGTATCGTGTTTTCGTGCGCGCCTTGTCGTTTTTACGCTATTAATTTTTGATATTCCCTGATTTTTTTATCCTGCGTTACGCAGCGCTTTGTATTGGAATAATAATAATTTCGGGAGCTATATATACGAATCTACGGTGGTGTGAAAAATGTACGAAAATTTGTCTTTTTTTGACCATGGATATATCATAAAACGGTGGTGATATCGGTGTGTTTTAATGTGTGCTCGTGTGATGTGTGAGATTTCGTTCAGTTTTTAATTCTGGATGCATCAGACATGCTAACGTGTTACTTGGATCACTTCGACTGAATGGGGTAATGTGTGCTATTTTTTGACATTTATTTTTTAAATATTAATTTTAGGGCCTATTTGTTGTGTGTGAGTCTATATATATACAGATTTCAGAATTGGGCTTTAATATCGTGTGTGGTTTTTGGCTGCATGCAGTTAAACCTGGGCTTTAATGAGTGAATCTCATGTGATATTGTGCTGGACCTGTCACTGACCATCATCGATATTAATATGAATTGACTTGCTACATTATTTGGGCTTCACTAATCATGTAGAGCTTATGTACAGAAAATTATGGAAAAACCATGCATCAGTGTATAGATTTTGTGGACTAAAATAGGGGCTCAAGCTGAGCAGATATTGCTGACCGGTGACCCTATATATATATTTGTGTGTGTTAAGACAAAATTCAGGTCGTTTTGATTTTTTTTTAAATCAAAATAATTGCTGCCAGCTATAGTAGATGGTCATTATATACGAGGCAGTAGGCCTAAGCTTAAATTGAAACAATAACCTCTATGGCTATGACAGTTTATTTGAACCTTGTATTTATTATTATTTTGATATTAGATTAAGTTTTTTAATTTTTTTTTCAAGTCTAATAATAGCTTGCTGGACATATAGCTTGATGACTTCTGCTGTATATTTATATCTGCTAAATTTTGATGTGATTTCCCAAATGATCTGACCACTTCCAGCTTGACCATGCATTTTTTTGTACATAGTACCGGTAACTTAAATTCTGTCTCACATTTTTTATTGTTATAAAACTATAATGTCTATCGTTTGATTTATCCTTAAATTTTCATTAGGGCATTTTTAATTATAGCCTATAGTAAAATTAAATTAAAGGGTCAGTTAATAGATGGGAAGGTGTAGGATGCAATCCCAATTTTTTGCTTTGTTGTAAATAATTTCCCCCATTTATTGATAAAGTTAATTTAATAAATGGTCATTTTTGAGCTGACCGTATTTTACATTAATCTTGGGATAATCTTCAAGAAATTCAAATGCAAAGTATTTGACTTAAAGCTAAAATAGCGAACACAACAAATTCTTTCATATGTATACCGGGTGAGGCAAAAGTCAAGAGAACTTATAAAGGAAAGGGCATTATGGGGCAATTCAAATATGACGTCATAAATAGTCTCTTTATTTTGGGACCTTCCCCCCATCATTTTGTCATCATTTCAATTCAGGGTTTGCCTTCATCCCACCAACTCCCCCCCTCCCCCCCCCGTTTGCTCACATCACATTCAGTGTTTGTCCGTTCTGTTTAATTCAATTCAATTCAACTCAGTGTCCTATACGATCAGCATATCATGATGCCATTTGGTAGGGAGTTAATTATCCTACTATCAGAAGGAATCTGATTAATAATTGTTTAATTAATACACACCTCGCAGATATAGGAATGTGCTTTATGAATTTTCCAATTGTTTTTTGAACTTTTAATTAAACAGCACTTAGGTTATGTAGTTAAAAGGGGAAATCAAATTCATTGAACTCATTAAGGGGGCTGTCCACACTATATATATCAACAAAATGCATGCTCCTATGGGAATCTCCATGTTAATTACCGGTACAAATTAATCGATAATGGCTTAACA
>JAQIXP010001222.1:0-19461 GCA_034700285.1 Proteroiulus fuscus | reverse complement strand
TTTCTTCATGCGGCCCTGCAGGGTGGTCATTTTTGGGCATTGCTTTGTTTTAGGGATTGGCGCCCACCCTTAATAAAGTGGGTCCCCCCCCCCAAAAGAAATTCCTGGATCCGCCACTGTCTTTCAAGGGTATTCACACGCACATTTGAAATAGCTACGATAGTTAGAACTACTTTCTCAAAGAGAATAAGCGCATGTGCGTGTGTGGTGTAATTCGTTACTCTTTAGAACGTTATTTTTAAACGTGCTCTCAATAGATGGCAGTGATGCACGCCCATCTTATCCTCGGTATTACTATAGCTGATTTGGAAAATTGTAAGATTATTATCATAGTACTTGCTCAACGCTGCAATGCAACACCTACAGGGTGCAGCATAAATTTTCATTAAATTGAAATTTCATTATTAGGTTTAACTAGCGTAAAAATCGAATTTCAAGTATTCAACTTTATATTGTAGGCCCACTTATTTATTTTCTTGTATTTACTGCATGTTCAGCATAAATTTTTAGCAGTTTTATTCATCTTTCAATGCATTTAAGCAAGCTATCTATATTTTTCCATTATAATTTTCTCATATTTAACTATATGCTTGCAAATGCTTGCAATTTTCTGAAATTTTTGTTTGTTTTAAACAAGTATAACCACTTGCACGTTTTTTTTTTCTTTTCTTTTAAAAACGAATTGCAAGTCATTGACTATACGTGAAAGATCTTAACGTCGGTTATAAGCTCAAACAGATTTAAATTGAAATTCCTTGTAATTCAGACATCCCCAGGTATAAAAGAGGTTGTCTGTATGCACTCCTAAAGGTGCCATTTTTAGCTTTATGTGCCACTCATGACCCCAGTGAACTGTAAAATCTTGTTTGAGCGGAAAAACCGCGCTTGCTATGAAAACATCTTAATTTATTTTGTTTAAATTATTAATAAATATTCCGTGCAATAACTCACATGGTCAAATGGGTCAGTATACGTTGGTTCTATTAATTTGAATTTATATCTAGAATCGATGTATATAAGTGTTAAAAAAATGGTTACATTTCGTTCTCACACATTTTGGAAAATATTTAAATAACCTTTTTTATGCTTGAACAATGACATGCCCCAGTCACCTTTCTTGTGTAGATAAGAAGATCTGTAATATCTGTCCTTGAAATGGCAATAGTTTTGTAAAAATTAAGTCGAGTTTTTAAATTATTTTTTTATTTATAAATTAATTCAAAATTATTAACCTGCACTACGAGCAGTTTATAATTTGTTGCTCCAAGGATTAACACTCGTCAGGTTTGCGCTCAACCAGAACTGTTTCCTGTCCTTTATCAAGTGCATTAAAACCTCATTAATTTTTTAGTTCCAGCAAGGACTTATGTTTTAATTTCAGAGTAAAGACATGCAACAGTCTGTTTTAGGCCTGATAATTTGAATTTAGTAGATCTTTGCTGTTTTTGCAAATAATGCATGATAAAAATCAATTAGTTTCAAAGTTTTTATTACCCATTATTTTTAGGCCCACTGACACCATTTTTGGTGTGTGTTATTTTAGTGTCAGCGCCCTATACTTTTACAACTGGATTGCTGAACCAAAATTTTGGACTATAACAAAATTCTCTTAAAACACCAAATGTTAAATAAAAATGTTTACAAGTTTTGAAATGAAGAATGACAATGTTGAAATAATTGAACGTCTTAGCTATCGAATGCATTTTTTGTCCCTTTATATTCAATGGGTTATAATTTATTTTTTAATAGAAAAAGCGTGATTGTATACATTATAACCTTTGTTGTTTGCTAAAATACCATGCAATAGCCATTCTTAACTGTAATTGGCTTTTGCAAGCTTATTTTAGGCCATGATCATCTAAGGCCTTGTCAGAAATTTAAAATATGTGTAGGCCTAAGTGCTTGATCCTCCTGACATAAATTTATTATTGTACTTTTGGTACATATAATTCTTTAGAAATGCTTTTAATAGCAAACTATAGTCTGGTATATACATTGTGATCATAACATAGATCCTATTTCTGTAACTGCACTGCATGTGTGTTATTAATTACTTAACCTGTAGCTCTTTCAAATTCCTTTTTGGCTAAGTGTCATACTTTATATTATACTTGAATTTCCGGAAATTTTATGTTTTATTGTGCATTAATCTTTTTAAGGTAGCAAGGTTATTGGGTCATGTTAGGCTCTCTTTTATAATATAGCTTACTATAATTAAGGTTAATTTGTATTGTGTGATTATAACAATGGCTTAGTAATGCATGAAAGGACAATGGGACAGTGTGTATTGTATACCCAAACTATTTGGAAGTGATCAACATTGACACATAATTCCATTTAGGCCTAAATACTTTTACAAATTTGTATAAGTTTTCAAAGCAATTTTCGGAAATTTCAAATATCAAAAATATAATTGCAACTAATTCAGTGTTTTGAAAGTCAGGCAATTCAGATTTAGACCTTGGATTTTTGCAAATGTTTGATTGTCGCCCGAATGTGTTCATCTGTCTGTTTATATTGTTTTAGAATTCAGTATAAAAAGTTATAGGTGAAAGATTGAAAGTGACTTCCTTATAGGAGTTTCTGGAAGGGAGCGTCATAAGGTTGCAAAAGTCAGAGGTTAAGCTCAATGTGAGAACCATGAGTTAACAATATTTTTGCTATATATTCTGTGAATATAGAATATTACATATATTTGAAAAACCTTAAATGAAAGGCCTCACTTTGAAACAAGTGATTTTTAAATTAAAGACAGACAATATTGATGAGAGAAATGATATTTAATATTTTTAGCTGTCTTACCATAATTCATAAATCATAACTTTTCTAAAATATGAGGAATATTATTTGGAATATACTGGCGCCATGGATCTAGCAGATACAGGGATGACACAATGGCTGAATAGGTATATTTAGCTCTGATGTTTTTAATATTATATGAACCTATATGACAATATCGAACAACAGTATAGCCTACAGAAGTTAATCGATAGATGGTGCCACATAGTTATGAAAAAAATGGATACTTCTCATTAAAAATAATTTTTACCGAATTAAGCTGTTCCCAAATAAATATTTATTGAATGATAAGTCCAATTAAGATTTAAATTTCCATTCTTTTTTCTTAATTTTTTTTCTGTCTTTATTTACAAATAACTTGTTACAAGGTAATGAGCCTTCCCATTTAAAATCATGGGATCAGTTTATACGACGAGCTCGTTATATCATATGTGTTACTTATTTATGCTAAATTTTAATAAAGTATTGGAAGATTTGCTGCTTTAATTAAACATTCATAAATTCTAATAAAATCTTCTTTAACTGAATAGTCAAAACATTTCAAAGGTGAGCATGTATGGTTGAAATTATTTACGACAGGTGGCAGTCTGAGCGATATCATAGCCTAATTTACCAAATGCAAAATTCCCTCAGTGTTGTATACACCTGAGTAGATATTTACTTTTTACGACTGTGGAGTGAAAAAAGTGTGTAGGGTGAGATGCTATGGGACGGGGGGGGGGAGTGACAACATGCTAACGGTGAGAAAAAAAATGAAAGGGAGAAAAAAGATGGCTGAGAAGGAAATTGTGTGAAAAAAGAATAGTGAAACACGACAATGTCGGAGGGCATTTGGCCCAGACAAGAAAAATTTGTGGCCTTCATGTTCCCAAGATTGCGAACTCCACCTTTTGCCATAGAAATACTTTGAACCACACAAACTACTGTGTGAAAATATATTGTGATCTAGCTTGTTTCTCTTGACATTTAAGTTCACAGTTCACAGCAGCACGTGGATGTAAAATATATAAGCTGAGTATAAGTATAAGCTCAGAAAAGTAGATTTGATGTTGTCAGGTATAAAATTGATGGGATCGACTTATTTTATTTTAATAATACAGACTATACATGCAGTAGGCTATCACCATAAGTAGGTAAATACATGTGCATCTAAAGATAGGGGGCGCTTCTCATTTGTAAGGATACTATAATGTCAAGTATAATCACGTGCATATTTCAGATACGATACAGTCGCTTTACAGAATGTCATATTATCTGTTATGGTTTTGAAATCTTTGACAACTGTAGGCCTACTCTTTTGGTGGTCTGCAAGGCTGCAATAAACAAGTCTAGATTTACATTTTCTATATAGTTTCCAGTTTATATAAATTAGGCCTACCAAAGTCATACATATTCGATGGCAGTACAAATCACGAGCGCCATTACTCGAGGGTTTATTTCAGACCATCCCTTTTGCTTTCGTAACAGAAGTTAGCTCTAATTACATTCCATGCTTGCATATGTGGAATTTTGAATGTTTGGTAGGCCTATACCGGTAACCGCACAAATGTTCATATAAATTTAATTAAAAGCCTGTTTTGCCCCTTTAACTCGTAAAGATCCTTGAAGGTACACCGATTGCGGCCTTTAGTTTTGCAATATATTCGAAATAAACAACAAACATTCTTGTCAGTGGAATTAATTTATAGGCTATTGGGACATTGTTCATGTTTCAACTTTCAACTATTTTATCCTTTATTAATGGCAAGTTTATCGAGCCAATGAACTCCTGGATTAGCTGTATATGCCTCAGTAAAAGTTGTCAGTTTTATATTCATAAATAAATAATGTTTTGAAGATGCTTTTTAAGAGCCATGTAAAATCCATGTATATATCGTACTGTATGTTTGGCAATGTATACCTTTTTTTCCCTTAATTTTCTACCACAACATGCACCTCATTCCCTCATCTAGGACTAATGAACTCAGGCCGTGTAATTACCGTCTTGTCCCATTTTTTTTTGTTTTCCCCCCAACCTGTTGCCAATAAATCATCCACACTTGAAGACTCCCCATAAATTACGAATTTCATGCCGTGTAAACCTGGATGCCGAAGGGCAAAGCTTGATTGGCAATGAAAGCTTAGCAGCATGCAAGGGAGGGATTTTGCAGATTACCATTTTACCCACTTTTTAAGCATGCAACACTATTTTAAATATTCCTGCCATTGCAACTTTCTACCATGCAATCCTGATTTTGTTGTTATCAGGTGCCTGCAAATTCTCTTCTTGGATGACCCCTTCAAATATTTCAAAATGTGTCCACACTTTTTCCACGAGGATATTTCTTCGAATGAATATTATAAGAGCGCTCCTTGTGAGGATATTTTCAAGCTATAGATTGATATGAAATACTGGCTTATTAGTGAAACCTCATTAATAATCAGTGGCCTGTAGTCACCGACCAATTTGTTTTCATTTTAAGACATGCACAAGTAGCTGTGAAATTTATCAAAGAATTAATTATAATTGGGTGAGTTTCAATCTTCCGAGCAAGTGAGCAAGTGAGGTGAAAAATTTCAAGTGCTATGCTGTAGCCTATACATGTTGAAAATGCATTAATATAAGAATCCTCAATGTAAATTGACTTTATACAACTGTCATGGCGGGAAAGCTTGCACTGTGCATGCCAGTGTATCCTTGCAGTCTGTAGATATGAAGTTGGTCACAAAAAATGACAGAAATTGAGATATTGTCCCAATTGCCTCTGCATGAATGTAGGAATTCAGGATTATTTTCTTGCATGATAAGCACAATAAATCACAGCATGCATGTATATAGACCCACTTGAATTATTATTTTCAAGAATTTTCAAGAAACTTTTTTAATTTTTCTATATAATTGCAATATATATACTTGAACTTTTATGGGGTCAGTTTTTCATAAAAAAAATGTTATTGTATTACTGTCCTGTACATTGACCAATCTTGCCCCTTACAAAAAAATTGATTCTTATAATTTAAAATATTTGCTAGGACTTATTGTCAAGAGTCTGGCCTTAAACCTGGATTTCAACCCTCTCTCTCTCTTATATATGCACTTTATTTTTATAATTGTCACCTGGGGTAAGGCGAAGGTTTTAAGACAGGGGATGTGGGGGTCAGGTTTTTTGTAGGTGCTTTCACTTTTAGCATTTACCCTTCACTTTTCATTTTGTGTACTTAGCCCCCAATCAACCCTTCCTTTTATATCTCATTTTTTATATGGATACTGGGTCATATTGTAGGACCTACCCTTTAATGCCCTCAATTTTTTACGTAGTTTTTTTATTCGTTTTACTCTTCCTTATACCCCTTTTTCCCATAATTATTTTTGTCAACTTTCAATTCCCCCAGTGCAAAGTACCCTGATGAATGTCTACTTTTCGCCCTTCTTCCTCCCCACCTCAAAAATCGTACTGGGAGATATGCATACACCTTTCATTATATAAAAAATAATCCTGGGGTAGGGCAAGTAAATATGCAAAATAGTGTTTTGACCATTTTGTGGCATCATATAGGCAAAATCAGAAAAAAAATGTTTCATTGGGACCTCGTTACCCCTTCCTTTTCAGTAAAAAACCTGTCCCACAAACTATTGTTAAAACAGCACCAAGTTTTGTTAAGGGACTACAGAATTCAAGCTATCCCTGCAAAACTCAATAAAAAAGTATACTTGGAAATGCGTCTAAAAGGTGGCGCTGCATAAATAGCCCTTGCAGAGAAGACACCTATTTTCAAGATGTTATCAGTGACGCCATGGGGGGGGGGAGGTGTTTCCATTTCTTCTCCCAATAAATCGCACTCCTTCTTACTACGTGTATAATCCCCACTCCCACGAAAATTGTAAACGATACCAAGTTATTTCAAAACTTTTCTGGGGAAATGAGGGGATATTTGACATAAAAAATACTCAAACTTGGCGGCCATGTTTCTATATTTTGCTGTAAAAATGTCTGCTTTTATTGGGAGCGAAAGCTTTTTTGGAGAATTCTTGGAATTGAAAATCTACAGGTTTGATTTAATAAAAACTTTTGATAAAATTTTAAATTTTGTAGAAGGTATATACATAATCTCATGCTTTGAATATACTAGCTGAACTATATTTTGCAGGATTTGTCCCAAAGTTTCTGTATTATAGCTGGTTCACACTAGGAATCTATAGGGATAGGTTTATAAAAGTATAAAAAATGGGAAAGATAACTGTGACGATTTAACATTTTATGACATCATGTTCTCTGTCCATAGCTGGCCTGATCAAAAGTCTTATTTCAAAGTTTTGGCTATACACACGTAGCACTAATTTAGCCAGGGCCATTAATAACGGGAAAGGGGGGCAATAAGGCAATTGCCCTCCCCCCCCCCCCCCCATAAAAACAGGCAATGGAGCGTAAAAGCTTCCAGGTAACCACCCAACATTGGCCCAATTTTGGCATTTGAATATAATGTTCTCAAAAGCTTGGCAGTTGGTAAACAATTGGTTCAATGGTACACCATCATTGATTCATGCATTAAGACTCAATAATAATAGTCAGGGCCGCACGCAGGGGGGCAGCTGGGCCGGTTCCCCCCTCACCCCCTCCTCCCAAAATGTTCATACTCATGCTAGATAATTATAATATCAAAATAGAAACTTTTGGCGATTTTAGCCCATGCATTTTTGAGTGTTTTTGAGCAAAAAAAGACGCTGGTGCGTCATTTTTTATAATTTTTTTGTAATTATGTACAAAAACCTTAAAATTTTCGCCTGCAGCCCACATTTTTTAACAACTATTTTTGGGTCGGTCCCCCCAAAATGGATTTCTGGGTGCAGTATACTGGATCCAATGTTGTGCCATTGATTGCATTTTGGTTACTTGGGGTCTTTCAAAAAGTTGTACTTGGGGAGGGGGTGGAAAGTTCTCAATTTCATCCACCCCATCCCAGAAAAATTAGGTATTTACGGTTCTGCTAATAGCCTCGTACTTTGTATGTCTGTCAAGCATATTGACTTATAAAATTTTTATAAACAGAGTTAAGAGTATACACCAGTACTTATTTAGAGTTAACAGTACCAACAGTACCGGTACATCTGGAATGCTTGTGGTATGTCCATGGACACCACAACAAGAGTAAAATGCTGCATGCCGTGTTACAGAATTCGAGGTTTCGCTGCTTTACAAATTTAAACTGTAAATTAAACATGCAAAAATATTCTTTAATTTCACATGAGTATTAAGGCCCCCACACAGTGACGGATTCAGTGGGGGGGGGGGGAGATGACCCTTCCCTCCCCCCCCCCTCAGAAAATTCCTGGATTCATACGAATACTAAAAATACAATAAAATCGTTTGAAAGACGTTATCATGTACTGTTTCATTGCATATGAAATTTGCCATATAGGCCTACATGTATTATGATGTTTTCATGCTAAAAGAGCTTGCATATAGTCTTTATATCGTTACATAGGAGAGCAACCGTCCATGAATGCGGTAAAACCATAGGCAGTGAGACGAAAATAATAGCTAAAAATTAGTTCCTTTGAGCAAGCAAGCATGTATATAAACAACGTGCCATGTTTATTTTCATATTTACATTAATAGAGTGCACATCATGTATATTATACAAATTTATTTCACTCGATATGTTCTTCAGATGAGAAGCAGAGCGTATATGTTATTGCATCCACCTGCAAAGGCCATTTTATTTAAGCTCTTGTTATATGCTATAATTAGATAGAGTAAAACAAAACACAACTGCATGCATTTATTTGGAATTAGAAGTTAAACTGTATGTAATTGGCAACTAAATATAACCCCTTTGTTACTTTTAAAAATAGTTCCAGTTGTGGCAGTAGAATCGTCCTTTATGAGATTTTCTGAATTTGCACATAATGGTTATAAATAACTTTTTCTATTCATATTTTAATATGGGATTCAGTTTGTGCATAGGGCCAATGAAATATTTCACTGCTTAACTTTAATCAAATGCTTTTCGCTACTTAAGACTATATATATCCTTCAAAAAATAAACCAAATTGAAGATTCAAGATCCAGATATATTTTTACTTTGCAATTTGTTGTTTATTTCTGTGAACTATGAACAAAATAGTGTTTATATATATAGGCCTATGTCTTTGCAGTACATACAGCATTTCACAATGTATCCACAAAATAACCTAAAAAAAAAGCTTGTATAAGTTGCATCACTTAAATTGATGGACTGATCTGAGTTTCCTGTGCATGTTGAAAGTAGCAAAAGGTTTTGACCTTTATTTTAAATTATTGATTTTTCTTTTCCCACGCCAACCCTTACGTGTCAATGGATGGTTAATAAATTAAGGAAGGCGTGCAAACTAAAAATAAGAAACATTAAAAGCGCTACTAGGATATACCTAAAGGGGGGGGGTCAGACCCCCAGCAGGGGTAGATTCCTATGTAATTTTGAATTCAATGGGGGGGGGTTTGACCCCCAAATTCCCCCCCCCCAGGTACGTCTATGAAAAACGCCATATTATATTAGCATTATACAAGAATGCCGCTATAGTTCCTTTCGTGACAACTCCTTATACATTTGGGCTGCCACAGGAAGTTAGTTTTTTATCATTTTTTGCGTTTGTTTTATCAGGATTTTATTTTTGCAGCACTTGTATACTGAAATTGGCCCTTAAATTATGCTTTGAAAATGTTCTAAACCAAATTCCTGTGTTCAGATAATTTCTTAAATGTGATTTGCTTTTGTCAATGAGATAAAAGCAGTGATGATGAGGCCTTGTGTATTTTTGCACCTAATTCTGAAAATATTTTTTATTAATTTGTATATCATAAATATTTTTCGTTAAGAAAACATGCCATGTAAGAAGTTTTAATTCTATAACTTAGATATTATATAATTATAAAACTAATTTAACTGTAACTAATAATTGTTTATGTATTAATCGCGTAATTATTTCAAATTAAAAGTAGGCCTACTTTTCAGTTCTGATGTCATTTGCTCAAACAGTTTGCCAGGCTGATAATTAAATTTAAAAGTATATTCCTAATGTCACACTCATTTTAAACAAATTATTTCAAAATTAAATATATCTTAGTATGAGAATTTCAAATTAATTATTTTTTATTTATTTGTTTTTATATTTTAAGAAAACGTTACTTGTATGCTTTATGCACCAAGTATAGGCAGATGTGTTTAAAATCTTTTTATTTAGAAAATATAACTGAACGATATTTATACGAACCTTCTTATTGAAAAATTATGCAAAATATCTTTTCTGCTGCAAAAAAAAATAATGTAAACTTTTGGCCTTTTTGTGTCAAAAATTTCATTGAAGCTTTTCATATACGCTAGTTTGGGGGTTAAACTATGCCATAGGGGTGTGGGCTACGACCTGTTCCTTAAATCCACTTTCGTGTACCCCTCATGTGCTCCATTGCATTGCTCACCTACGGAGCCTATGCAGTTTCTTATACCAACTAAAAATGTTAACCCTTTCTTTCTATTGTATTGCTAGAAAAGTTTTCACTTGCTCAGCAACTTTTTCCTATACCTTTAGTATGGAAGATTTTGTACCTATTGAAATACTACCTACTGGGCTATGGCTTTACCTGATAGTATATAACCTTCACCATAGAGGCCTGCACACCTTTAGTTGGTACATAGACTTTACTGGTTACCTGATTTGAAGGACTGCATTTTGAATGTACGTGTACACTTCAACACAGTAATTATTATGACAAAAATACATTGGAAAGCTGTATCGTAATTACATTTATACATATTTAGCATATTTTCAACTGCATTTTACAGGTTGAATATATTTCTAATGCTTTCTGGATTATGCACTTTTAACATTTTTTCATACCATATAATTTTGTTGATATTTCTAATGGAAAAATAACACGAGTGTAGAATCAGTAGTATAGTAGTTGCATGAATTCCTTCAAATAATTAATTAAAGTAATATTTATTGCTAAAAAATGAGTAAATAAGTTATGTAAAATTTAAAAGAAAATTGATTCCAAAGTCAAAAATATTAGCTAAACTCCATTTTTTCCCAATATCAATAATGGCCACTTTACTGGTATTTCCTCATAAACTGAATATTTTAATATTGCTTATAAATGCTTGTTCCAACATGCTGGGAAATACAGTTCAATGTAATGCTGAAACATGTAACCAAAATATTTGTTCCTGTGGGAAATAACAAATCTTATAGATATTGGTTTATCAGGATTTAAATTTTATTTTTCATTTTTTAATTATTTTTAATATCTTCTTAAAATGTTTGTGGGTTCTAATGTATAGGAGTCAACTTATGGGATATTATGTCAAAATGTTGGAACCAATACGTTGGTGGCTAATTCCAGGTTACGATATAATCAATGATAGAACCACCATCATCAGCATGCTGGTGGAAAAGCACTAAAGGGTAGTTATTTTAATTTTCAAATTTAGCTCTTATAGACTACGATTTCACTTTATGGTGTCATGAATTGGCACTATTTCTGCTGTCTCACAATTTTTTTTGTCTCATTTTTATATCGTTTGTAATAATTTATTGCCAATTATATCGGTAATTACACTACCACTATTAAGTGCAATTATTTCTAATTGCAACGCTACTCATTGTATGGGTGTTGTATTTATATAATGATTTATGTTTGTGCTTTGAGAGATCGATATAATCAGCAAAGTAATCGGCTTATTTAATTCATCTATAATTATAATTCAATCAGCCTCTACACAGTTATGATTTCTTGCTATAGTTTCATTGAGTTTTCTATGTATTAATTTACTATAGGATTTACTTATATATCTATTAAAGGGAAAGTCCAGTGAAAAACGAAAACAAAAAGATATTTGTTAGAGGTTAGTTGTTGAAAGTAAAGAAATCGAAATTTGTTTTAAAAAATAATATAAATAAACAAAGGACTCTCGGCGAATTCATGCTAAACGGTTGTCAGTAAATTACAGAATGTCCCCACACTTTCATTTTGCAGTTTTGCTTGAATTTATAATGTGTCGAAAATGGAGTCACGAATTTATTGAACGTCCCCTGTGGATGATTTGTCCACAGAGAGAGAGAGAGCTGCATTAATTCCATTCTTATGATAAGGTTGAGCATTGCCAAGTGCTGATTAATACAAGCCTAAAATGTATTATAGATTCATGCAGGCTCCTATTTCCCTTGTGCAGTTTAATCTATACTTTTTGGTAAGCCCCAATGGATTTCCATTGGCAAAATGACGTCATATATGCATGTATAATGTATACGCCTATGACCCATACGTTGTCATGAATATGTGTATAGCAGTTTTATTGTCACGAATGCATATGAGTTATGAAATTACGAACGATTACACACTGTGCTTTTAATTACGAAAATCTCGCAGCTCCATAATTAAAAGAAAGTGGGAAAAAATTAGACCGAAAACTTCTCTCATAACCACAAATTTATATCAAGTAGGGAAACACATTATTGCTTACGCTGCATGAGAGAACAATAAAATCTACGTAATTTAATTAAAATTAGGAAAATGAAAAGCCATTCAACAAGAATAGGATTAGGTGGCATGGTAACCAATGTACATGGGTTGCATATATGTATATGACAATCTGTTGCCTTTTGCATTGGAAATAGCTGCTGGAGTTGCGCCCCTTGATACCGTCATGGAAAAAGAACAGATGCTATAGGATTTAATAGAGAATTTTTTCGGAGATTTTTGAAATAATGACATTGATGCAGGGACACAGACGAGATCTTACGCAGCAGGTATTCTAAAAAATCCAAGGGGTGGCCATGTTGTTTTTTATGAAATGTATAAGCCTACACATGCATATCATGACTGTTGCATGTTGAAAAAAAAGAGTAAACGCTTGTCATGTCATGTACAAATGACAAACTATATCTGACACGTTATTTAGTCAATTAGTTTTGAACGTATAATAACGAAAAGAATATGTAATGGCGATGGCGTAAAGAAAAGTCAAGCACTTTCAGAAATGCCCTACAAAATGGCGTTATAATTTATTAGTTGGCAGGTTGCAATGTTATACTTTTAAGTGAAAGTATAGCCTATACCAGTATGCATATACGCATAATGAAAAAGTGAATGTAGTTTCCAAAATGGAATTGAGACGCCATTTTGTAGGGTAAGCTATCGTGAGAACTTTTAATAATTGCATGGAAATATAGACAAGGAATTTCCTTCTTCAACAGAGGAAATATTCATAAAGAAGGACGTCTAAATTTTGTAATACAGTATACAGAGTATTTGTTTATTTGTTTAAAGTAAATGTAAATATAAAAAGTTTGCATGGGATAGCTATGATAGAGTTTCTCATATAAATGCATTGTTAATTGATGCTTTGGTACAAAACATTCATGTGTAAAAACAAATGTTATGTCATGGGTATGCATATTATGCCTGTCTTCTATTTGACAAGGGATTCAGTCGGTCAATTTTTATTTTGTTATCCTTGTGTACCTGTTCATTATCTTGTCATCAAACAAGCACATATAGTTTTCAAAATCACTGGTGCACGAATCCGATAACAAGAATCTAAACAAATGGTTGCATGTGTTTACCTAATGTCCGTGCGAAAAATTAATAAACACATGCAAGCCATAATACGAAAGCTAAATACAATCTATGATAAATCTCAGATTTGAATATACGCTACAGAAATATTAAACAGTGAAAAGTGAGGGTCTATGCTGAATCCCTTTTGAAGTAAACTTTTTTGAAATTATGTCCAAAAAGGTCGACAGTGCATGCATTGATCAAAGCCAATTCTGGAGTTTTCCAAACTAATGATTTATATATGAAATCTGAAAAAAACTACCATATATTTCCCTCTTTATGTGTAGTGTTGTCCGGTTTCACCATGTTAACACCATGGTTTTATATAATATAGGGATTAATTGGTTAGTGATCCGTAACTATATAGAAGGTTATCAGTTCAGCTTCTGTAGGCACGCACATTTTTATGAATGAATGGGGAGGAAGTGAACGATGAGATTTCCAATGTTTTGTTGCTCCAAGCTATGTTGCCAACAGGTGTGACCAACAAAAAAACTCAAAAATAAGACAATAAAAAGCGAAACGTAACAACTCGTGTTGTGCAAGTTATTCAAAATGCATTATTATTATTGAGCACTTGTTAAAATAGTAGCAGGTTTCCGACGGCTATTCATCATTGATTGATACTTACCATGATCAAGTTTTTTTAAAACTTGCATGTTTTTTTTTTTATAAAACAGTGGCCATTGACAGCAAAAATGCATTAAAAATGAGTTATCAAAATATAAGCCTGCATGCACGTTTTCTGTAATTTGCTTAAATAACCATGCAAGCTTATGTTGTGTTCAATTGTCTGTGTTAAAGGATTTCTAAATTACTAATTACTTGAATATAAATTATTTTTTTTCGAGAATGTGTATAACTACATCTTAAGGTTTAATGTATATCATTTACCTTTAAATTTTTATGCAGTTCGTTGTATTTAAATAGAAACTGTACTCATTTCAATTCAATTCGATTCAACTCAGTGCCCTATACGATCAGCATCTCAAGATGCCATTTGGTATTTAAATAGGGGAGTTATCCCACTATCAGAAGAAGACTCCCATCATTACTTACTTAAACATCATTGTTAAATTGAATTCCTGACAATTTTGAACTATACGTTTAGGAAGATTATTATATTGTCCTACAGAGGAGATCGAGATCCATCCATGGTTAAAAGTTAACCCTTGGTGTTTGTGCTAAACCTCAACTCAAGTCTATAGAATATTTTAATAACCCTCAACTTAACCCGAGGTTTTAATTTAAACCCTGAATGGATCTCCCCACTGTTAGAGTTTATTTCAGAGTTTATCAATTAAAACTGCTGAACTAAAATAAATAACACTCATACATTCTATAAGAATTTCCATTAACTAGTTCTTCACATTTAATTAAAATAATTAATGATATCTTACAGGATTATTGTGGGAAACCATTACTGTATACAGGTATGTTATGTTATAATGAAGGGCGTGTCTTGGAATGTCGTATTCATACGCCACTGCATGGATTTCAAACATCTGAGATGCCTGGTTTACAATAAGTCACGTATGTGCATCCTTTTTTATACCATTCATTATGATATCATGCTGAGGGTGATCCAGGTACATGCACAGCAAATGGCTTCCCATCACAACCTTGTATGATCATTATTATTTGTAATTATTTGTGAGTATACTGTTCCCTTTTAACTTCTGCAATGCATGCATGCAGTATACTCTCATGAACAATATAGGGCATATTTCTGACAGTATCTAAATTTTTATTTAATAAAGCCCATGGATCCTTGCTCTGAATAACTCCGATTAACATGCATGAGGAAAATGGGAAAAAAATTACATTTTTAAGTTATGAAAAAAAAAATCACCATACATCCTGCAAAATCCATAAAGCTGTGTTGCAAAAATTTGACTTTCTTTTAATATTTTTATTGTGGAAAAAAATCGTGTGGTATATTGACTGCTAGCATGGCTGCGATTATATAGGATTTACAAAAGGCATGCTTATCATGCAAGGAGAATTGAAAAAAGAGATGAAAAAAGAAAAGCCAGAGCAGGACGGTTGTTCGTGATGTTAACTTTCATTGATAAGGAAAGAAAAAGTGGAAATCAGGCAAGGTGAATTATTTGAGAGAAAAAAAATCTTGAATGAGAATACCAAGGTGATGGCTGATGAGGGTTATTGGTGAACTTTGGTAAGGGGGCATTGTTTCCACCTGTAATTGGCGATATCCTGTACTTCTGCACCATTTTTGATGTGTTCTGCAGCAACTATATTATTTCCAAATGTCCAACTAGTTAATGGAGTGTCAACAAACTTCTTTTTTGGTTGCCCATCTATATTATTTTGGGTTTTACTTCAATGGATACACGTGTGTCCTTATACGTGAACCTGGTATAACCCTCAGGTGCATGGGATGGTGTGCACCCTCCAGGTATTTTCTGAAGCTGGATCTTATCAGATTGCATGTCGAATGCAATCGTATTTTGATTTTTTTCCCCTTATAACATTTATATGGCCATGGGGGTTTTCATATAAAATTGCTAGATTTAATGCAGTAAAAAATGGAGAATAATGGAGGCGGAGTACTGGCTAAGTGTTGACATCCGTTCAGAATGACCTTTGGTGAACCTTTTTTTGGATTAAGGAACAATCATCTTTTGGAGAGCAATTCAGTGCCATGTTTTCTGCTAATTTTCGTATTTTTTGCGCTGCTTTTCAAGAAGATTTGTGCCTCGTTCAATCTCAAATTGGGCTATGGTTATTATTTGTTTTTATGTACATCTTGCTTATTTTCAAACTTGAAAAGCTTGAATGAGTTTCTTGTATATAATGAGGATCAGGATGAATATTATTATACCGATGATGGCATGCAATCCAGATAAATTTCAAAATTATTATTTTTCGTATAAATGCAGCAAAAAGCAAAACCACCTGTTCAGTCTGTTTGATACGATGAACGATTGTAAATTCATGCATGGTGTAAAGTACAAATACATATTCATAGGATTTGAAAAAGTACTTTTTTTTGTAAACAGTTTATTATACTTGAGTTGATGAGGTGATTAACAGGTGAATAGTCTATAATCTAGCCAGGTCGTTTTGATTTCAATTCAGTGCATAGAACCATTTGAATTGATTGCAAAGTTCTGCAGAACACTGAATTCTGGTTGATTGGATCTAATCAGATTCCAAATACCTTGTAAATGAATTCAATTTTCGACATCATGTCGGTTCCAGACTCTGGAATATAAAAAGCGTCATGCATGTCAGTGCTAGGAGTGAATTGTATAGGGTGGATCGAAGCTAGCAAATGAACTAATTTTGGATGAAGAGGGGGAAGTTGCCCCCCATTTCGCGATGGCAGATGTCTTCTCTCCTCTTTTACCCAAAATTTTGCATTGCTTATGCTGCCACATGCATAAAGAGTTATAAACATTTTTCTCTGGATCCGCGTTCATGATACAAGGAAATGGTGCCTCCCTCCCCCCCCCCCTATTTCTTCCTGGAAAAAAATGCATCATGTATCCGCATGATTTTGCTGCATCCCCTCCAAAAGGCGCAATATGATGTCATGGTGCAACCATATATTACCTGAAACCCAAAAACTGTTAAACTTGAGGCTGTGGATTTTCCTGTAGGTGGCAGGGTATAGTCGCAACAATGAGTACCCCTGGTTTCAAGTGTAAGAATAAATAAGTATGATAAGGAGTTTCTCCCAGGGGTCGCAATAGGTCTTACAACCACTATGCAGGCATAAATGAAACGCATAATTTGAACATAGGAAACAGCTATAGAAATTTTATAGTTTTATTTCACAATTATTTACAACTCCCAATTATAAGAAAAATAGATCAGTATTAATTTAAATCTAAACGAGGAAATATAACCATCTTTTATAGTATAAATATTTTTTTACAGTGCGAAACTTATATTTTATTGCCAATTTGCGTGGACATTCATGTCGTGACCTCGGTTAACTTGTTGCATGATGGCTATTTTTTTTTATTATTATTATTTTTAATTTAAAAGTCAAAACACAGCATTAACATAAGTTCCTCGCATTTCTTAGAGCATAGAAACCATTCACATCAGAGTCTAATGTGTGTGAAATGGAATTTTCGTTGTAGTGTACTAAATTTCAAAGCTTTGTATGCATATCACGAAATTTGGTAATGAAACGGAGAAAATAAATCTGTCAACAAACACGTTGGCCATGTGTTGGGAGACCAGTATATAGTGTGTTATACCAAATGCAAAAAGGTGTAATTTTTACCAATTCGTGACCTATATTTCAAAGGTCATTCCGCCAACTATATATTAAAGTATGTTTTTGTTTTAATTTTGCATTTAAATAATGCCCATTGTTTTGTGCATAATGGGATGCTCGAATAGATCAATAAAAAAACTATACATATCGAATAAATAAGCTTTATGGCTGCATATGAATGTAACTATTAAAAAACACGTTAATTCATTATTGTTATTGACCAAATTGTGTAAGCTCCCCCTCCATCCCCCACTATATACCCGAAATCATGGCACTATATATAACCCTAAATAGAATCTATAAAAAAGAACAGAAATGTAATAGTGCCAATATAATGCAAATGGAAAATGTGAAACCCTCGTTCAACTGACCCCAATTACATGTCATTAAGAAACTGTGGTTTCATATCACCGGAAGTTTGGTCGCCAGAATGTAAATAAACAATGGTTATGAACATCAATTATATACATAACTATAAAGATAAAGTATATATATATAGCCTTGGAGTAAAATATCAGGTTTTTGTGCATCAGGTTGTCATTTACAACAATAAGTTTGTCATTAAAATTCGCAAAAACAAATTTTGTAATCTAAATTTGCATTGTTGTTGTTGATGTAACAGTTGTAGGTTTCCTGTATTTAGCAAATATTCTTATTCATTTCTTTAGAATATTGAATTTGCTATAGGCCTATTGTAAATTTTTTATAATTTTTTTTTAATATTATATTTCTTTTTTAACTTTTTTTGATTCAGTACATTCATTTCAATCCCATTATAGTTAGGTGAAATATTTATATGTTAGTTTTCAGTAATATGCAATATGGAATGCTGGTCTGTTGTTGTTGGGTCAGTGAGGTCTCAGGCATGCAGCTATATTCGTGAACAAACTTGAAAACAAATTTTAAAAGTGCACGTTTTTTTATACGAGAATCAGACTAAGCTGGTAAAGTCTTGTTTAAAATTCATTGTCATGTATTAAATTTCAATGCCTATTCATATGCAGACTTTTTTTGAATTTACTCATCTTATTGGTAAATATACATATATTCATGCTAGAAAAGAAGTATCAGTAAATTTTGTTTTTTAAACTTAATTGATTATGGCTTAAACGTCTTACTACAGAGCATGAATAATGAATATCTTTAAGTTATGGTCAAATCCAACATGCACCATATATAATCACTTAAAAGATATACGAGTGTATACAGCATTCCACCTATGTTTATTAGTCTCATTCTCTATGCGTCTTATAACCAATGCATTTTTGTATTTCTAAAGTTATGCATAGGGCCTATTGATTAGCTTGATTCTTGTGACAACATGGAAAGTTTTGAAATGTAGCCTATAGCAAAGGACAAAATGTAAAAGCAAACGAAATCCAAATTTTATTTCAGACGAAACCAAAATGGCCGCTTATAAAAGAAAAGTTATAATTATTTCAAATTCTGGTTATATATTCTTTTATCTCACCTTATATTTTCAAGATACCAGATGAAGATAATATTGGGCAAACCTTTTCTAATAAATTCTGATCGAGAGCTATAGATCTATGCAGGCAGATCAGGAAAAACAAAACTGCATGCATATAGTGGAATATTTAAAGAGATTGGATTTGTTTTTGCATGCCCACTTCAAAAACAAGTACAATATCAGTAATTAATTGGTCTTCTGAATGTGGCATGACCCAATTCATGAGTTTAACACTCAACTATTGCGCATGCGCTGACGTCATTTTCTATCATTGTTATCAATGAGTGTATTCTAGTTGAGGATAAATCCTCCACTGGCGACTGTGGAACTATTTGGCTTATAGTTCCCCGCGCCAATGG
>JAQIXP010001221.1:0-19464 GCA_034700285.1 Proteroiulus fuscus | reverse complement strand
AATATGTACCGTTAGTTAACATGGAGATTCCCATAGGAGCATGCATTTTTTAAAAGTGTGGACAGCCCCCTTAAAACTTGAATTGAGGATGGATAATTTTAACAATTTCATGTGCATTATTGAACATTTTAATATAATGAGAAAGATTGTGAAGTAGGCCTAATGTTCTTACCACTTTTTTTAGTTGCTGGGAGAAAATAACAATGGCAAAAAATAGGAAAAATGTAGCAAAAGTTCCAAGGAATAATGCATAAGTATTTATGTCCAAATTCTTGAATACCAACATTTTTGTAATGTATAGGGATGTGAACATTATTGAAGTTGAGACCAGTGATGTTATTAATAATATTAATAGTATATAAGCAGACACATTATCGATCATTTTCAAGACATTATGCATGAGCATTTGTGTGTAGAAATAATTAGAATAATTTCTCTCAATTTTGGAAGCTTTAAATTCAAGTTTAGAAATTTGCTTAACGTATTGCAGAATTACCAGAATCAGTCCCAGTAAAATATAGGCAAAATAGCCTACAGTTGAATACATTACTCGTAAAGGTATACTAACAATTGTGAAAAGACAATTTTCAAAAAAGTATTGAGAATCTTCAAATAACAGGCGTACAAAAGGTGTTATACAAATTGTAAACAGAAAACCGAAGATTATCAAGAATGGTAAAGCTAAAATAACCCTGGAAAGCAATTTTACTTTTCGGTTTGGAATTGGTAAGGTGGTCATTGATAAGTTACTTAGATCACGATATAGACTTTGAATATGATGTTGCTTGGCCTTTAAAAGGCAATAAATCGAAAAATAATTTGTAAAATTAAGTTTTGTTATAAAGTACAACAAGGAAAACTCAAATGGCATGATTTTATCAATTTGAAAAATAATTGGAAGAATAAACATGAGTAATTCAAAGAAAATAAAAACTCGCTTACACATGACATGAATAATTGTAGCAAATTTTGGTATTTTAATCTCTTTGGGGAAAGCATCAACTCCCATAAGAAAAAGGTAGTAATAATAAGGTTTGATGATTTCACCAATTCCGGTCATATTTACTGTATGATGAACAAAATAAAAGCCAATGTGTTATTTAAAATTGTAACTACAATTTTGTTCAATGTAATACTTAGTGAAAGACAAAATTTCTTAACTGCTAGAATAACCTGGGATTGACGAATTTGACAAAAGTTTAAAAGCTTATTTGAAATGTAACTATTACTTTATCAAGATGGGTATTATTGACTAAAGCACAATCTTGAATTTCTAACTTTATGTTGAGGTGTCTAGTTTGTAAAATAGATTTGAGATCACCTTGAAATGTGTATGCTTTCTAGTTTTCAAATATAAATCTTTGTTTCAACCAATAGAAAGAGAGCAAGCTAGGCATTGGTTAGATGTGGTGTAGATATGGTGTGATTCAATAGCATAAACTGTCCTTGAAATGAATCAATAATTTAAAAAAAAACAGTAGATAATAAAAGCTCAAATTAAAATGCACAACTCTCATATCTTATTTAAGCTAAAATGGGGATTTTATATCTATCAAAAAAATCTTTATCATCTCTAATGTTTCATGATGGGCCTAACTGAAAAATTATTAGAAAACATCAGAATTCCTCAATCCTCTACAGTGTTCAAAAATGACAATGAAGGAAATGAAGTTCCATTCTCTGAAGTTCTGATCACTTACAATGCATCTTAAGTACCTTAAATGAACAAATAGTAGCCTGGGCTCAAATAGTAGCTGGGGATTCCCAGTAATTTTGACTAATAAGGTGCAATTAGTACTACTAAGGTAGCAATTAAATAACCTCTCCTATCTTAAAATTACTTTCTTAATTCCTTTCCACATTAACTTGACTAATGTTTTAATGATTATAGGTAATCATTCAAGAAACTAATGCACTTAAAAAGGAAATTCATTCATAGGAAATAAAATTGACTATTTTGCATGTGCTGTTTGTTTATATTCCAGGTTAACACCAAGGTATTTATCTATCAACAGTTAGAAACATGCAATCATATATTTCAAGCGGATATCCTTTTGTAACATTGATACAGTGGACAATATGCTTTACGAATCCACACAAATAAAGTTTAAACATACGTATAGTTATAAAAAAGCTTGCCTATATTTTAATTACTAATTCTGGTTATACTTATCATGCCCATTATTTTTGTGTGAATTTTATAAACTAAATAATAAGGGGTAAAAACTATTTTGTAGCCTAAAAAAATCATATTTGTACCCAATATTGATTATTTCCGTGCTTGGCTACATTTTTTCCCATTATGATTATAAATGTCCCTACATTAGCTGCGTTTTGCACCCAAAATTTTTGTATTTTTTCTTGATTTTAGATCCCATAGGTAGTATATAATGCCCTCATTATTCTGGGTATCTGGCATTCTATGACACTAATGCTGAGGAATATTATCAAGGCTTTCTAAGCAAAATGAGGGACAGCCGAGATAATGGTAAGAGGCCTTTTCCTTTAGAATCGAGGTAAATCTGATAATCAGGGCATTACATGCAATAACAAACACCAGTTAAAATACACATTAACCAATATTTTATGTAAAAAAAATGGGAAACTAGAATCAGGACTGTGATAATGCTTATTGTGGTCTGTTGGGCAAAATTATTTCTAAAAATCTCTTAAGAGTCCACCTTAAATCCATGCCAATAATAAGTATAGAAACCATGCAGGTCAAATGACCTGACGGTGAACCGTTGATTTAATAAGTATAGAATTTTTGAAAACAGCACTGTTACAACAACAGAATAGAACATCATTTTCAAAGTTAAAATAATTTAATGGAGATCTTAGTGCATTTTGTGTCACACTCAAAAAACAATGATTATTAATAATAAACCTACACCATAGGTGCACAGCATAAAGGGAGGATGATTGTTATTATTTTGAATTTGCAACTAGTCAGTTTAGTGACTATCATCATATCGATGGGGCAAAAAAGGGCATAGGTTTTTGAATGTTGGTTTAGTTCAGCGGCGGATTTAAGCCAAAAGGCGTGGTCAGCAAACCAATGCTAAATTTAAAAAAAAATTTCAGCACTATCAATTGGGGCGCCCCCCAATAGGCTTTTGCTGGGGGCGCAGTCAGCAAATGCTGACTTTGCTGACCGTTAAATCCGCCACTGGTTTAGTTTAGCCCAGATCATCGCCGTCACACATTTCTCAATGTCTCTAGGAAGGCCTCCACGGTGCTCATGTTAGTAGGTAAGGAGAAGAAAGGGACAACAGCGTATTCAAGTAAGTAGTTTGATAAGATTAACTGTTCTTATTGTTGGTAACTTGTATACCTTCCTGAAGTAGCAAATTTCCAACCAGTACTCTACCTCCAACCAAATATTCAACAACATTCCAGGTGAGATGTTGTCGATAGCCTAACAAATTTTGCCACCCCAATCATGCAAGTTCTACACAGGTGTGTGATACACATAATTCTTCACAAAACACCTCAACAAAAATCTAGGGGAGATGAGCAAGATCTGGCAAGTGCAATGGACAAGCAAGTGGTTCAGCTCCTCATCCACAGCATAATGTTCCAGCATGTCCATGCACATGAGATCTTACCCCATGGATAGTTTCAAGTAGGGTTTTAAGAAGGGCAAAGAGTATCACTTGTCTGTGGAGACATGATCTGCATTGCATAACTTTGTCAGGTTATCAACAATGTCAAACCTTCAATATTGTTGAATGCCTGGTAGGAGATTAAAACACCTGAGAAAACACCTGCCATGTCACTGGGTGAGCAAATATCAAAGTTGTTTGAATGTGACACAAAATGTATGAGTTTCTGTAACAAAAAATACTAACTAAGCTTTCAATCTCTATCCTGACATACTGACTGAATGAATGACTGACTGACTCATCATTGCCCAGCCCAAACCGTTAGGCCTAGCAACATGAAATTTGGATATATTATGACTTATATCACGTAGGCACAGGATTAGAAGGGATTTTTCCAAATTCCACTTTTAGAGGGAGCTAAAGGCAATTAAGTGATCTACACATAATTGACCTTCAGGGCCAAGAGACATGAAATTTGGACTGTATATTCCTTTCATGATATAGGATAAGGTGTATTTGGGATTTTTCCAAATTCTACTCCTAGAGGGAGCTACGGGCAAAAAAGTTATCTACAGATAATGGACATCAAGGTCAAACTGATTGACCAAGAAACATAACATTTGGACAGTATCTTCCCTTAGTGATGTAGGCTAAGATGTAGTAAGCATTTTTCCATATTCCACTCCTAATGGGAGCAATGAACAATACAGTGATATACACATAATCAATGCCCAGCCCAATTAACAGCTGTGCCTAGCAACATGAAATTTGGATAGTATCTTAACTTAGTGATGTAGGCTAAGACATAGTAAGCATTTTTCTAAATTCCATTCATAGAGGGAGCTATGGCAATAAAGTGATACACAGGAAATTGGCGCTAAGACTAAACCGCTAAACCTAGCAACATGAAATTCGGATAGTATCTTCCCTTAGTGATGTAGGCTAAGACGTAGTAAGCATTTTTCCATATTCCACTCCTAGAGGGAGCAACGAACAATACAGTGATCTACACATAATCAATGCCCAGCCCAAACCGCTTTGCCTAGCAGCATGAAATTTGGATAGTATTTTCACTTAGTGGTATAGGCTAAGCCGCTAAGACATAGTAAGCATTTTACCAGATTCCACTTATAGAGGGAGCTATGGGCAATAAAGTTATCTATGCATAATTAACGCCCAGTTCAAACCGCTTGCACTAGCAACATGAAATTTTGACAGCTCTTCTTTAATGGCATATAAAAACATTTCAGAGATTTTTTTTTAAAAATTACACTCCTACTGGTATCTACGGGATATTAACTACGGTTTACATATTATCTAACAAAGCCAGTTGCTCATACACAGTAACACAGCAGACTTCAATACGTTTTCCCCAAATTTCACGCTGACAAAGTCGCGGGTTGACCAGATAGTTATAGTATATGATCTCTGGCAATGTTACACCAGCTACCACGCTTTTAGTAATATTAAGATATTTACATTTGCATTTGCATTTACAAGTCATTCTGGACAAAACAACAATACTATGCTAACTAAATAATAACATAAGCAAGCATGCAGTCAGGTGCAAATGCACCTGATGGGAATGGGGGCAAGAAGTGGCAAGATGTATACACTCATAAATGCTGTCCCAGTTGATTCCTCAAGAAAATTCAAATTTTGGTGCTTGAAGGTGAGCCAGGATTAGAATTCCATAAAGTCAGTCATGGTAACCAAGGCCTGACTCACCTGGAGCAGTTTGAAGTCATCAAGTGGGACATTTTGAATAGGCAGTTATGACTTGTCTCATTGTTCTTCTTCGCACTATCCTGAACTGATAATAGTTCTGGTGTTGTGGTCAACATCAAATTGGAAGAAGGAAGAACACATTACTAAACACATTCTAGGCTGACTTACAGAAATAATAGTATAAAACCTGCATAACAAAAATTAAAATTTCTTAATGTCCTACATGAATTGCATTGGTCACATCATTAATATAAAATTAAGATCCAATATGAAATGGATCTGATTTATGTGCATAATAAACTTCAGATTTTCAAGAAAGAATTTTGTAAATCAAGATTATTAAAATTACATAAGTCTATTGCAATTATGTGAGAAAATGTATAATTGGCTGTTTCACAAATTTATTCATAATGTTACATATTCATAGTGTAAAAAGCCATTTAATGTAAGATGGCTGATACACTTAGTGGTAGCAGTACTCAGAATGTTAAGAACATTTACCAAAAAAATAAGTTCAAATACATGAATTTATCCCTAATTTGCCTCCATAGTCTTTTTCCAGGCACTGAATTTCCTCTGTGATTCTGTGATTCACTTTATATTTAATGTAATTTAATGTATAATTCCAAATTACAACCATGTTTAGATTAATTTAATCCACAGTTGAATTTTAGTATTTGCATTAAATCTATTTGGTGAAACAGACTTTGTTGATAACCAAGATATTGATTATGGTTTAACTTATACATATATATAGCTGTTAATATATTAACTAAACTAATGTTAAATAAAATTTAACTTGTTAACATTTAAACTTAAGTCTATTTTAGCAAGTTTAAAATGGAGATGAAAGTGAAAGATACAATTTGGTCATTTACAAGATGATAAATAACAATGGCAGTGAAGCATACAAGGAATTTCTACAAAAACATAAAGAATTCTTGCCAAAAATAAATTATTTTTAGTATTAATTTTGGGATCAACATTTACCATTTCTCATGTTTATTGATTTACACATTTGATTTTAAATTGGATTTCTTGAGAAGATTACATATCTGTTTCACTACAATTTTCATAATAATCAAAGTACATGTTTGTAAACACATTACAAAACAGAACAAAAAATAATTAAATCAAATATCAATTATATATTAAGATTATAGTTGAACAAATATAACATCAAATGTAAATGTCAATATCATTCCAAGATGATATTCTTGCCAATAAGCACACTACAACATCAGGAACATTTTCAATAACAAATCTAAATGCTATAACTGTCATAATTATGCATTGCAAGTAGTATTTATATTATACTTAGAAAAATGCTAAACTATCACAAATGATAAATTCAAAACATTAGATTTTATCAAGCTCAAAAGAATATCTCATTTCCATTGTCAATTTAACACAGTAAAACCTTTTAATAACAACTCATCAGAAATGTTACAAAATTTAAACCAATTACCATCGATAACATGGACATTTGAAATGATAATTCCTTATAAATCTTAAGTCGAAAGTTATAGGCAACTATAGCAAATACCAGCTTTACAATAAATTGTTTTGATATGATATGGATAAGTTTAGAAAACTTTCCTGTGTGAATTGCTTTTGGGAAGGCATCAATCCCCATCAAATAAAGGAAATAGTAGTATGGTTTAATGATTTCACTAATTTCTGTCATAATGCAATTATAAATTGTAACTATGTTGCTTCAATATAGGCAAGTTTTGGCATATAAACTAATTAATTAGATATTATGATGCTTATTATTTTAATATTCGATGATCGAGGTGTCTAGATTAAAGCTAGTTTTACATGTTCTGTATCAGTTATTGCTCTACGGTTTTGTTGATTGCTTGAAATCATTGATGAAAAAGTTGACATGGCCAACTAATCGGAATATTGACAAACGATAAAAAGGTTCTTTTGTCCTCAGTTTTTATTTGATGTTAGATAGTCAATGTGCATTGAAATTTGGGAAAACACATTGTAGTTGTATTTTTCCAAGTCGTCACTGTATCCAGAAATCGAAGGCATCTCATATATTCCTATTGAAGGCTATTATCATAAATAGAATAGTTTCTACTAATAAGTGCCATATATGAGACTCAATTACATTTGAAGGTTATATGTTATTTAAATATCTAAAAAAGAACCTATATACTACAATAGTATATAGGGAACCTTTAAAGATTTTATGACAGCTTATACCCAGGCGTAATAAATGGTTAATTCTATTTGAACCATCTCAATTTCCAAAAATAAAACTTTAAATGGCTTTATTTGAATCTCTTCAGGTTCCAAATAGTTCTATTAGAATTAGTTAAGATTTGAAACATGGAGCTGTATAATTGAAGGGTTGAGATCAAAAAGGGCATGAGTCCAAAAACACTGTTTTGAGAAAGGCTTTAAATGCTAGCAAGGTTAATTTTTTTTAGTTTTGGTTTTTGAAATTTTATTTGTTATGCACTGACGATGTGAATTACATGTTGCAACTTTTTAAAGATTACACAAAAAATGACAACATTTAATATTTTTTGGGTACACTGTACATGCTGTGATGCTGTAACCATATTAATACCCAATTTGGGTATGCCATACCCAAAATAAGTTACATCACATTTGTTAACTAATTTCTTTATTCTAGAATTTTGGAATTTAACCCATGTTTAATGTTGATTTCTGGGTAGAGTTACCCTTGTATTTTGATTCTTCTGACTTATTTTCAAGACTGTTACAGAATGTTAATCGCATGACTTATATTGACTGACTGACTCGCATTTGCCCAGTCCCAACTGCTGGCCCTAGAAAGTTGAAATTCTCCAAGGAGCTTTCTTCTAAATCATAGGGATCTACTAAGACTGGAATTTTCAGTATTCCTCTCCTGAAGTGATCTATTTATAAAAAAGTTATCATTGGAAAAATTGTTTGGACTCAAGCCCTTATTGATCTCAACTCTTCAATTGCTTTTCTAAACTTCTAAGGCTTCAAATATTTTAATAAAAATATTTTGCCAATAGTAACCATTGAGAGAAATTTATCATTATTTCTTGGCATTTAAATATACCAATAGAACTAAAAATAAACCATTCAGCATTTCTCTTGTAGTAGAATAATGTTGAGTGCACACAAATGCACTGATTACATTGGTTAACATTTAACAGGGAAGTCATTGTAATTTGTTGAATGTTGGGCAATGCACTTTTCTGACTCATAATTATTTTATCATATAAAATCTGTTAAATGCAACATTCTTAAGGTATAGATAGTGTATTAGTATAATGTATAGATAGTATATTTAATGTTTCCAAGAATTCTTGAAATAATTTTTAATATAGGATCATATGTTAACTGCAGGGCATTTCAGTTATATGCAAATTTGTTGTGGCCAATAAAATATCAAAATAAACAGTATATGGAGTCATCAATTCCAATTAATTTTTTATGGAAATTATCAATACATTGAAATTTGCAACAATTACTAAATAAACAATGGTAGATTTATACTTTTGACATCTAGAGTTGTTCTGCATTAGTGTAGACCAATTAATTATACTTAGTATTGGAAAGTGCATGATTTTATTTTGCTTTGCATTGATTAAGTTACAGCACTGCACATTATACTAACCAACTTTAGACCAATCAAATTCATCATAGAGGATCTAAGAATTACTGTTCAAACCATTTGCCATTCAAGAAATTATGAAATTATTATCATTATTGTAATCTAAATTTTCCACGATGTGCCAAATTAATATAAAGTTTGTAACTAAAATTGTATGATTGTGACTTCATAAATGCAAAACAAAATGGAGCTTATATTATACACGTGCCTAACCATAAGGGGTTTTCTTTGTCAAAAGACATTGTTAATTTTTCTTATTAATTCTTGATTGCACGTGTATGTGAAAGGATCAAAACAAAAACCATAGCAACACCAACAATATTGTATATCAGTAGCACTTGATGCTTTACACAGGATGAGTTTTTCAGCTATAGTGTAAAATTGAGATTTAAAATGAAATTTAAAATTGAGAAAGTCGCAAATTCAAAATTTGAATGAAAATTTCAGCTGATCCAAAAAGTGATCATTTACAATAGTCCATCAAACTAGAACAGTTGCGAGATTCCAGATAGCCGGCATTGGTCAAGATTGGCAAAATTTTGCATTGTGACTGCTACTCCCAGAAATGCTCAACTGAGATAAGAAACATTCCAGGAAGTTCTGAACAATGTATTCTTTGACAGTAACAATTTGTTTTTCTGTTTTGAAAAGGCTGTGTATCGATAATCAACAAGTGACAAGATGCCTCCATGCTTAAATGCTGTCTATAGCAAGCTCCACAAGCTAATTCGAATTTTGGAGCTGATGGGGACCATGATGGATCTGCTAAGATTAAATTTCTGGAAAAGCAAGCAATCATGCTATTATGGACTTTATTCTCCTGCCAGGGTATCATGTCCTCGATTGATACATTCTTAATCAGCTGAGTTATACCAGTTGTCTCATCGTTTCTCCCACTTTTCTGAACATATAACAGTTCTGATGTCAAGGTCAACATCAATTTGGGAGGAACATGTGAGTGCCCACATTTCTGGCTGTCTTCCAGACATAAACGAATGAAAATGTTATGAAAAAAATTTACCATTTCTAATATTTCTTCTTAACTTTAATGATGTCATTATCATTAATGTTTTAAATGTTTGATTGGTTTGTATCATTAAGATAACTGTAGAAAATGCTTGCATGATTTTTCCATGTATACATAGGCATCAAATTGAATATTTCATACACTCTTCAAGCATCAATATACCGTATAAAGCAGTCTTGGCCTCTCTTCGTTAATGTATAAATTTATTTGGACCTCTATGTCAATGCAAGGAGTTGTAACATTCAAGGTCTAATCACCTGTGCGCAGGGTGATTATCCCTACGTTACCGCCAAAATTGCTTCAGGACTAGATTCTTAAATGAAAGAAAAGCTAATGATGTAAATTAGCATGTGCCTCATTTAAAGGGAAAGTCCAGAGGTTTTTCAAAAAATAAATTCAACTTGCAAAACATTCAGCAGTGACGTTGCATGACACCACTGCATGACTGCATGATGATGCAGTGAAACGTCATGAAACGTCACAACTGCATTTTTTACAACTTTATTTATTTTTTGATTTGTTTATTTACCTTATTTTTAAAAAATGAATTTTCATTTCTTTATTTTCGACAACTAAACTACAACATATACGAATGCCAATCGGGGAACCAAGTTCGATGCCAGCAATTTCTAGGATGATCAACGCTTGCGAAAATCAAGACCAAGAACGACAGTCAATGGTTCAGTCGATCCAAAGTTTTTGCAGTCCAACACCCGAAAGCCACTGTATTGGCACAGCAAAGGGAATGGAGGAAGACTATCAGAAAAGACTTGCCAACCTTCGATGGAAAGTACGAAGACTGACCTGAGTTCTTAAGCAGATTTCACAATGCAACGATCAAATGTGGATTCGACAATCAAGAGAACATGAGTCATCTTTGGAGTGCACTAAAAGGAAAAGCCAAGGATGCAGTAAAGGTTCTTATGCTGATATCCGACAATCCTAAGATGGTAAAAGCAACACTTCAAAAGAAGTTTGGCCAGCCAGACCACATAATCAAAGATCTTCTGAGCAAAACATGAGCATTGAAGCCGCTCAAGGATGGAGATACAGAGCAAGTATCTACAATAGCAGACACGATTTGACATTTTGTGGCAATCGTCAAAAGTCTGAAGAAACCAGCCTATCTGACAAATGGGATAGTGCTGGACGAATTCGTCGACAAGCTTACGGAAAGCTACCGACACAGATGGGCCATATTTCTCGATGGCAAAGACAGGGATGAGGTCACACTTAAGGATTTCTCTGGCTGGATAGCAAAGAAGTGGATTTGCTTGAGAGCATTAGTCAACCTCTTAGTCAACAAATTAGTCAACCATTAGTCAAGATGTCCAAAAGTACCGAGGTACAGAATAATGACAGGAAGCTGAAGGTGGTACTCATTACGTCAGAGGAAAAAGCGGACCAAACCAAGCCCATGAAGTTCTCGTGCATGTTGTGCAAGCTAGATAGACACTCGCTAGCCAAATGCCAAAAATTCCAGAAGATGGACATCGACAAACGTTGGGAGCTTGTCAAGAAGAATAAAGTGTGTTTCTGCTGCCTAAAGTCCGGGCATCAGATTGCAGTGTGTCAGTCAAACAAAAGTGCAACAAAGATAACTGCAACAAGAAGCATCACACGAGTCTGTACAGCGAAGCCAAGGTTGCTGAAAATTTCGAGGTTCAGACAGTTGGACATACCAGATCAACAAGGATGGGATCAAAAGTATTGACCAAGGCGATCACACAGTGATTCTTGCCGGACCAGCAGGGAAAGTCGAGACGTACTCGCTACCAGATGATGGATTGGAGATTATGCTCATGGAAACTTTGATAGCCAGAAAGCTGGGTCTGCACGGAAACCCAGAGAAGCTCTACATGTGAACGGTCAATGGAGTAAGTGCCGAAGATTCCAGCCGAGTCAGACTGATGATTCAAAGAGCAAGAATGGAAAAAGTTTACAAGATGGAAGATGTCAGGACTGTAAGGATCTGCCATTTAAGAGAACAACCGTGGACATCGACAAAATGGCTGCTATGTGGGAACATCTACAAAAAGTGGAGATTAAATGGTTAAAGGTTGCCAAGCTGACGATTCTCATCGGACAAGATCACGGAAATCTTGTGGCTGAAAAGTGCATCCAAGGACCGTCAAAAATGCCGATTCTTTCGAAGACTGCTCTAGGATGGGTCATTTACGGGAATGTCACCAACGGATGAGAACGCAGAAAATATCTGCAGTGTCACTGGATGAAGGATATCAGGGACGAAGAGCTTCATCTAATGGTGAAGGACTCTTTCAAGATGGAATTGTTTGGCATTAAAGTGGTAATGGAAAAGCCTCATTCTAAAGAAGACAAAAGAGCGGAAGAAATCACAAAGGCCACAACAAAGCATGTCGGGGAACGCTTTGAGATCAGACTTCTATGGCGAGACAACGACCCAGAATTCTCCGAAAGCAAGTTGATGGCCTTAAAATGGTTGGCTGGAGTAGAACACAAGATGGACAACAATCTGGTGTATGCTGAACAGTATTGTGGGAACATCAAGAGCTACATCAGCAAGGGCTATGTTAGGAAACTAAGCCCAGAAGAGATGGCTAAGGAAAGCCCTAAGATGTGGTATCTACCACACTTCACCGTTTCAAACCCAAACAAGCCAAGAAAACTCTGGATGGTTTTTGATGCTGCTGCCAAAAGCCAAGGAGTGAGCTTCAACAATGCGATGCTTGCTGGACCGGACCTGGTGAATTCGCTGACAAGTGTGCTGTTCAAGTTCCAAGAACACAAGATTGGATTTTGCAGTGACATTAGGGAAATGTTTCACCAAGTGTGAATTAGAGAAGAGGATTTACCTGAGCAGCAATTCCTTTGGTGAGGAATGGACAGAAATCACTCACCAGATGTCTACCAAATGACAGTGATAACTTTTGGTTTTGCATGTTCTCCGAGTTGTGCTCAGGAAATCAAAAACGTCAATGCCAGAGTTGAAACAGGATTTCCCAGAGGCAGCAAGACAATTATAGTGCCATTACATGAATGACTGCTTGGATGGTGCCGCCACAGAGGAGTTGGCAATTAAATTGGTGCAGGATGTCACCAAAGTGTATCATTATGGCAGTTTTCTGATCTACAATTAGATCAGCAGTTCACGAATGGTCATGGAGAGCATTCCCCCAGAGCTTCGAGCCAAAGAAGCAAAGGACATGAGTCATTTGAGCCAGCCACCATTGGAAAGAGTCTTAGGACTACACTGGAATACAAATCAAGACTTGTTTCAGTTCAAGCTCAAGTTCAACAAAGTCAAGAAAGATGTTTTGGATGGAAGTCACCGACCTACAAAATGAGAGCTACTAAGCATCGTAATGTCTGTTTTTGACCCACTAGGTTTCCTGTTGAAATTCACAGTAAAGGCCAAGATCTTGCTGCAGGACATCTGGAAAACAGAAATAGGTTGGGATGACCAGATTCTAGCAAATTCATTCGAGGAGTGGACACACTGGCTTACAGATCTTCAAAAGGTCAAAGAAATGAAGATTCCAAGGTGCAACAGCCGGACTATGGATTCCTGGGATGAGATACAGCTTCACCTGTTCTGCAATGCCAGCAAGAAGGCATTTGCAGCAGTTGCCTACTTCAGATACAGGGAAGGAGACAATGTCACCAGTGCATTAGTCATGGCTCAAACTCACATTGCTCCATTAAAGCTGATGTCCATACCACGACTGGAACTTCAAGTGGCAGTAATGGCTAGTTGCTTAGCCCAAACCATCAAGATGGAACATGAAGTCGTCATAAACAAGTGCTACTTCTGGACGGATTCTATGACAGTTCTGTGTTGGCTAAGGTCGGATGTCCATAGATTCAAGATGTTTGTTGCTCATCACGTCGGAAAAATTGAAGAGCTTATGGATCTGCGAGACTGGTGTTAAATTCCATCAAAGGAGAATGTCGCCGATGATGCCACCAGAAACACTACAGCAACAGATTTCTCAGTCAAAAGCCGATGGTGGACAGGACCAGAGTTTTTGTGCCAGACTGAGGATCGATGGCCCCAAGAGACAACGAAGGAAGTTGTAAGTTCTGACAGCAAAAATTTGGAGCTAAAGTCTGAATTCGTCAATGCAATAGCCTGCCTTGATGTTTGCCTTCCAGATGTGAACCGATTTTCGTCATGGATGAGACTGCTGCGAGCTACTGCTTGGATGTTATGCTTCATATGAGTCTGACATACTAAGAAAAGAAGTAGAAGTCAAGAGTTGGATCCTGAGGAGTATGCCACAGCAGAAAAGTTATGGTGCAAGAAAGAACAACTGGACAGTTACTTAGAAGAACTCCGGTGTCTTCACAGTGGGAAGAGGCTGCCCAAGACAAGTTATTTGTACCAGTTATCCCCTAGATTGGACAGTGATGGAGTGCTGAGAGTGCAAGAACATCTCAACCAAATTACGACACCCGAGCCAGCTTTCAAGAATCCAGTGATTCTTGATCCGAAGCATGCAGCTATGAAGTTGTTTGTGCCATATTATCACGAGAAAGCTGGACATTGCGGCCAAGAATATGTGGTAAACGAGTTGCGTCAATGCTTTTGGATACCTGCCCTCAGGACTGCTGTGCGTAGTGCGTGGAATTCTTGTCAGCTTTTATCTTTTTTACATATCTATCAATTTATATATTTTATTTTTTAATGGATTTCTTACTCTTAGGAAGAAAACATGTCTGTTACATGAGACAATAACAACTTTAAAATAATGTGCATTTTACTCAAAGCACATGCTAGTAAAGACATTACAAAATTAAAAACAAAAGAAATAATTACATAAAATATCAATCACACATTGATATTATAATTACACCAGGTGTTGGTGACATTGAAAAAGCAGAACAGAAACGAGTTCATTTAAAATTTACTCATTCACAGTGATTCTAGTAGAAAAGTACATCAGTTTTGATGTCATTTTCTCACATAATTATTAGCAATATTTATAATAGTATTTCCCCACTGAAATCCTATTATATATTTGATTACGATTGAAAGACCTTAAGCACGTGCATTTTGCACATGTATTAAAAACTCATATGTGCATGAGTGATTGAATGAAATTGAGGCACCAATAAACAACTAAAAACTTTAAAATTTTTCTTTTTTAGACAGTACAAACTCTATTTTCTACACAATCAGTTGTGAGTTAAATTGACAGTTATTATTATTGTTTTATATTAAATTAAATGGTATTTTATAATGCAACGTGAACTATATTTGTGAAACTTTTAAATACATCAAATGTTATCTGAAAAATAAAGGCAGAATATTGACATATTAATGACAAAAGTGAGCAATTCAAGATTGACATAGTGATAGATGTTACTGACTGACATCAACCAAGATACAAAGATTATATATTTAATAACTTTGATTAACATTATTAATTACACAGTATTCTTATTTTACAAGACTTGGTGCAAAATCTTCCAGTACTTAACATCAAATATCAAATGTCAATATCATTTCAAGAATTATGATTGATTAGGGCTAGCAAATTAGCACACTAAAGCATAAATAATGCATTTATTTACAATTTAAATAGTGCAATAAATTTTAATAATGCATTGCAAGTAGTTTTTTGATTATACTAAATTAAATGTTAAAATTCACATAGTTGGTAAATTTAAAACATTAATTTTGATCAAAGTCAAGAGAATATCTCATTTCCATTGTCGATTTAACACAGTTGATCATATCAAAAGTATATAATGCATACTGGAAATAGAAACCAATTGTTTATTTCATATTCTAAAAGTTAATGCTTAAACTCAAATTAATTATAAGCTCAAGCTTACCTCCAATATAAATAAATCATTCATGGGAATTAATCCACCCAGTGACAAGCCAAAATCAAATACTCTGAATGTTGATATGTAAATTAAACTGTTCACTTGTGCCTTGTAAATAAAAATGCAATGCTTAAAACTACTTCTTATCTCTTAAGAACTAATCTAGAGTAGTTTGCATTCCACATTAAGTAAAAAATTGTTTTTGAAATTAATAATTAACAAAATACATCTATATATATAGGTGAAAATTGTTTTTCAGAATCCAAACTCAACGATGTTAGTTGATATGTCAGACAATTATTCGACTAGTAAAAATATTATACTCAATAAAATAAGCTAATTAAGAAAATATAATTGTTATAATACATTTTTATAATTTAAAACTGCTTCACTTTAATGTTAAAGTTTTTCCAAAAATATGACAAAGTAAATTGATAAAGAATTTGACAAATAAATTTGCTTACCACTTTGTTCAGTTGATAGTTGAAGATAATAATGATTACAAATATTAAAAAAGTGGCAAAATGTCCAAATAATAATAACACAAATGCCATGCTCTGATCCTCTGAAACCTGTATGGTCGTACTTAATAAGGGCATAATCATTGTTGAGATAATAACTACACTTGTTATGGATACTTGAAGAAGTATCATTGGAAACACATCATCTGTTGTCTTCATGATGTTATACATGTGATTGTAATAGTTGTAGCTAGTACTTGAATATGTATGCACATTGTCAGAAACTTGATGAACAGTTTCAGACAATTGCTTAACATATATCATAATAACCAAAACCAACCCAACCAAAATGTAAGCAAAATAGGATACACAAGCAAGGGATAAGCTATAGTCAGAAAAATAACTAATTGAAAAAGATTAGCAGCAATCAAATTTCCAGAAGTTTCATCAAATTCTGCAATCAAATCTTCAGAGTTAACAACAAATTCTATTGTACTTTCGAGTATACAAAATGGTAATTGTACAGTGAAGGTTAGCATCAATGGTATGCCTAATATTACCTTTGAAACGTTTTTGCAACGTTGTTAATGATTTGCTTTGGAAATTAAGAGTAATAATTTTGAGCTTCATTGGTTTTTACCAAAAGAAAAAGCCTATCAGATAACCTGAAGTATTTAGACTCTAAAACGGACTTTTTAAATAAGTTCTACAGCAATCTAAAGTTAAACTCCTAAGGCAACAAGAATAAATGCCACAACTACAAGAAACCATTCAGAGGCTAAGAGCACAAGTAGCAAATGAACCATATTATTTCATTTATACTATTTTCTGTTCTTGGTTTGTAACTTTCTGCATGTCTCTATGCATTGGTATCTTCCAAGTTTATTATTACTCATTTTTCTTGTAGATGTTGTCCAATGTAGATGGGGTCCAACGAAAAGACCAGTCCTGAGCTTTTTTGCCTTTATAGGTTTACCTTAAACCATCTAAGTCAGTGATGAAATTATGCACCCCAATCTTTGGCTTCAAATGTCTTTTAGTACAGACATCCAAATACCCTTCACACTCCTTGATGGTCCTCGTCATGTAGCTCTATGTCGACCAATTGTCTTTCGTGGTTAACTTGTAAACTCTTGGACGGTTGTCATTTATGTAGGCTTAAGTCACAAAAAACTTCAAAAAGTATCTTCAAAGACAGTTCGAAGAAAACATTTATCCACCACAGGAATTTTCCCAGTAAACAACTGATGAGAGTTCACTCTTACTTCTTGTCGAGACTATCTCCCATTTATGATTATGGGAGAATTCTTGAATCTTTCAGTATATATAAGAGAGTTTATCATCACTCATCCTGTTGTGGGAATATTCACCACTGTCATTGGCTAACCCATTGTAGGAGAGCCTTCATAACATCAGTGATCTCCAAGGTCCCTTGATGCATTCTTCAGTAACAATCAACTCCCCATAATCTTATAGTTGATCAGTATTGTAGAGGTGACATTCTTTAATAAGAGTACTTTGATGTCTTGTATGCTCTTTCTTAGATGCGTCCATCATCTTCAACATAATTTGTCTACAATGATCCCTGACTTTGTAGGGCTGTCAATGGTTTGGACACAATGTTAACATCTAGGATGTGCATGTTGACTTGACACGAGGCCTCCAAACTGAATTCATTTACTGCTTCATGTGAAGAAGTTTGGTTAGGCATTTTATAACCCAATCTATCAGAGGTGGCTTGTTACATTGTGACATTTTGGAAACTTCTTCAAAGTAGGGCAAACATTTTCCCATGTCAAGCAGGTCCTCTCAAATTGATTTTTACTACCAGCGCCCACTTAAAGTGCATTGCGAGTGCTCAAAATTATATATAGGAAAAAGCCTCCATCAATAAATATTTATTTCAGGAGTGAAGAAATCAGTTGTAACCTTAATAGGCTGATCTGTGCCATACATTCAATAGAAGAAGACTATACTAGAATTCTAATACTCCAATATTTTTGGACAAAATTCCAATAATATTCCAATGTTATTTGGAAAAAATCCTATAAAATTCCTATAATATTCCAATGTTATTTTTACAAATTTCTACAAAATTCTTATAATATTCCAATGTTATTTTTAAAAATTCCTACAAAATTCGTATAATAATCCAATATTATTTGGAAAAAAATCATACATAATTCCTGTAATATTCCAATGTTATTTGGAAAAAAAATCCGACAAAATTCATATAATACTGTACCTCTGTGAAGCTGGCACCACCCACAAAAGTAATTGCTAAAAAACCGTTTTCAATCGTTAGTTTTTCGTTAGTTTACGTTTGTTTTGCTATTTTTAACGTTAGTTTTGCATTTTAACATCATTTTTTTAAAAAAAAAATTTGGGGGCGCCAGATGCACGGTGGCGCCCCCACTCTGAAAAATAATAATAGAAACGCATGTTTCCAATAGGAAATCGTTAGTTTTCGTTTGTTTTGCACTTTTTGGCGTTTGTTTAGCAAAACTGATTATTTTATAGAGGTTTTTGTGGGGGCGCCAGATGCACAGTGGCGCCCCCACTCTTTAAAACCATAATAGAAATGCCTGTTTCCAATAGGAAATCGTTAGTTTTCGTTTGTTTTGCACTTATTGGCGTTTGTTTAGCAAAACTGATAATTTTATAGAGGTTTTTGTGGGGGCGCCAAATACATGGTGGCGCCTCCACAAAAAAAAGTTCTGCATAATTAAAAGTTTTGGTAAACAATCGCCAAAATGTACTAAACAAACGAAAACTAACATTTATCCATTGGAAAAAAATATATTTGTGGTGGTTTTGGATATTGGGGGAGTATCACCTCCACAAAAAACCCTATAAGATTTTTTATTTTGGCTAAATAAATGCCAAAAGGCACAAAACAAACGAAAACTAACAATTTCCCATTGAAAAAATGCATTTTTGTAATGGTTTTACAGATTGGGGCACCACCGTGCATTTGGTGCCCCCAAAGCCCCCAAACCTTCATAAAACTAAGGTTAAAAAGCAAAACTAACACTAAAATTAGCCAAAAAAAGCAAACTAACAATTAACTAATGATTGAAAATAGTTTGTTAACATTTATTTATTTAATTTATCATTAGTTTACCATAAATGAAAATTTTATTGGCTTTTTTTGAGAGAACGCTACATGTGGCGAAGGGGTTAGCACTCCCCCAATCT
>JAQIXP010001220.1:0-19465 GCA_034700285.1 Proteroiulus fuscus | reverse complement strand
TTACAGTCAGGATGCCCTTTGGATCGCTTAGGTATGCAAGCCCCCACACCATTACAAGGTACCAGCCAAGTGGGGGTCTGAATTTTACAGTCACACATTTTCCTCCTGTGTTAATAGAGCACTTCATTAAATAAAACTTTCTAATCACTTTAATTTTCTGCTTAATTTCCACTGCATTTTAAAATATATGCTTTAAAAAGTAGGCCTATTGACTATAACCCCGAGTTTTCCAGCTAGGTGTTTAGCAATGTTCTTTGATTTCTGTGCCCATATTTTTCATGTTCCCTTGGCTTTCCAGATTGAGTAACAGCCCTGGACATTACATCAATTATGTCAGCAAAGTGTACATAACAAGTTTCAGGAAAAATTATAGGCTACTGCATTAAAGGAATTGAAATACATTTTGCATTTCCAACTGAGTCAAGACCACTTTATACAACATCGGAGCTACATGCACTTTATAGGCAAGCATAAAAGAAATCTGGGCTATTCGGCAATAGGTGAGCCAGTGTATTTACCACTGCCAACCTACAGGGGCAGTTGCGATATAGCAGGAGGAATGATTATATTGTTTGGTGCGAGCCCAGCGGGCCCATTGCACGAAGATACCACCCGCCTACTCTCATTGGGTCCCAGGAACAACTCCCGGTTTGGGCTCCTGTAGGTTGGCAGCGGTAAAATACACTGGCTCAACTATTGCCAAATAGCACCAAGAAATATGCTATGGTTTGGTTTATGCATAGCCTATGTTATTACACAATAATAACGTAGGCTATGGTTTATGCTAGCCTAAGCTGCCATAATACGGTACATGTAATTATTGCATGGAAAGCTACCAAATTCAAGACATAATCATTAATCCAGCATTATGTGGACATGCATCAATGAACACAAAATCTTGATAGCACTAAACTGCTACCTGGGTTCTGTTATTCTGTAATTTGGCTGTACAGGTCTATGGTTCCTAATAGATTGCCAAAATTTGCATTATTTACAACTATTTAAAGCTAGTACTGCCTTAAAATAAACCTAAACATGAGCTCTATGCCAACACATTGTCAGCAAGTAGGCCTGATTGACGTCACCTTTACTTTAATAAATGAAATGTAAAATGTACTACATGATAAATCACATGAAGAAAATCATGCTGAAAAATTAGGCCTAAAAACGAGTATCCGTTTTACGGAGCCTAATGCTTTCTTTGAACGCTACATTCGAATGTAGGCACGTGCTGATGGTTCTTGGAATTTTACCGGTGTAATTCATTTACTGGTGTATGAAATCAATAATGGCGAAGGAAACGGTATTCTAAGTCCTTGCCCCTGTATGCCTGATAGAGAATTCGATAATTTGAAAAAGAAACAAATTAAGAGCGAAATAAACTTACTATTCGTGGACTTTTTAAGACAATAGTTCTTACCGGTACACTATTGACTCAATTCTATGGCAAAGAGAAGCGACGAGTCAAGATGGGGTGAGAGAAAAGTAGATTATGGGGGTGCTCATCAAATACCACGGATAAATTGTCAATACAATCAAAAATTATTAAATTCAATAATCTGTGATTATACACTGTACACCCAATTTAATGGCTATTATAATAATGTGGCCGTAGCAACAGAAGGCCGGACCACTTTTCGGCAAAAGATTATGCTATTATTGGTAAACTTTTCATAGAATATAAGCGTATTACCATATTAGGGCCATTCAAATATGACATCATTAAAAAAACTCCAATTTTTAGTACCCCCCACCCCTAGTCATCATTCGTAAGATTCGACCATAAACCCCCTCCCCCTAATCCTATGTAGGATTCCCAAAGAAAATTACAACTGCCTCCTCAATAGTGGTTATTTTTAAAGAGCAACCAAAAAAAGTTGGGCAAACTGTTAAATTACAAATTATTAAATTAAGTGAGACTTCCCCTTTAAAACAGATTCAATTATTATATCCAATTATTATTAAAGTCAATTATTTTAAAAATATTTGGAAAAAAACCTCAATAATTAAAATTTAATAATTAAATAATTAAATTATTTAATTATTATTTAATTAAATTATATAATAAATAAATAATTAATAATTAAATCATTTAAAATTATTAAATGAAATGAGACTTCCCCTTTAAAACAGATTCAATTATTATATTCAATTATTCAATTATTATTATAGTCAATAATCTTAAAAATATTTGAAAAAAAACCCAACAAAAAGTGGGAATTTGAAATTGAAAAAGAGTTCATTTCTTCAGCATATTAAACAATTTGGAGGTGTGTGCATGTGACTTAGTATTTCTTATTTATTTCCCACCTCCCCATGCCATCAACTGTTTGTAGGATTTCCCCATGAACCCTCCCTCCCCTAAACTGATGATGTTGTAATGTTTGTGCCGTTTTTCCCGCCTAAATTGAGTCATTGCTGAGTCATGTTGACTAATTGTTTATATGTAAATTCGGGAGTCACGTGGGAGAGGAAATTCTTTCCTCAGTGATAAGTGGGCGCCATTTTGGATGGCCAGTTGGGATGAGAGAAAGAATGAGGGCAGTTCTGATAGGGAAATCAGAGAGAGTTCTGCTTGATTCAGAGGACAGAGTGCATGTGATTATAGAGTGAATGAGAAGAGTTCTAATTATTGTTATACAGAGTTTATTATGAAAATGGGAAGTGTGAGTAAAAGAAAAAAACGTAAAGCTAAAATGAAAATTAAAAGGGGGCATGTTATGTATTGCGTTCATGCATGGAAAACATGCATGTATTCTGGTTTAGTTTAGCATGCTCTGCATGCCATGTTTGAATTTAATTTATTCTGTTCTAGAATTTTGATTCAGTTTGCATTCTGACTTCTGTTAAGTCATGTTGATTAATATTATTGTTCCTGACAATAAACCTGGAAATTAGCAACAATGCTTTAAAGTATTCCTTCAAAGATGAAGAATATAACATGGAGAAGCTGTTTAGGGTGGCTATCTTGATTGAGGTGGTGATCCAGGCCGAGAAGGCGGCAGCTTGAGCCATCCCAAATCGCAGTTGACAAAAAGATCAAGACCGCGATGCAACCCCTAAGGTGAATAAGAATAATGTTCCTAAGCAGAAACAGGCAACAGGAGGAAAGGAGCAGCCAGCCAAGGCCGGGCCAAGTCGGACCAGGAGTAAGTTTTGACAGCCTTCCCCACCAAAATGCTACACATGCAGTAAGCTTGGACACATAGCTGCAGGGTGCAAAAAAGGACTAGGAATAGCCTGCTACAGATGTCAGCAGCCCGACCATTTCTCTCGAGATTAAATAAAGCCAAAAGGTTATGCACCTCGCCACGTGGTGCAAAAAGTGACTGTAGTGTCACTATGCTCTACCAGCATCGAAGCATTCTGGTGCACTCGGTGGCTGCACAGGAGATAAAAAATGGAATAGAAAAATAGGTGGTTCAATTTGCCCTGACGTCAAAACATCCTACCGTAAGGAGAACTACAATCGATGACCGAACGTATACCTAAGGTAAAGGAGATGCTCCAGCAGATTCATCAACGCGATGCGATTGTCGATTCTGGAGCTTCAGTATCGGTTATTGAGGAGTCTTCCGAGGAACATGCTGTGCCATGTATGCAAAGAGAACACGTATCGCGTGATGGTGTTTAACAGACAAGGCTCCCGATAATTTTTGAAGTTGAACTGGATGGTAAGCGGTCATTCTAGCATAATTTCTTGATGATGGGCGACAGGACGTGTCAATCGGGGAATGTTATTATTGGCACCATTTTGTGATTAACTTATTTAGCTTGGACAAATTAAGTTATCTTTAGGAATTGAAAAAAGTTTGGTTTAATTTAAATTGTAGACCTAGGATTTCAGTTTTTTTCCTGAACTATATTGCTTCTTATTGGTTGTAATCTATTTTATTGGTAGTTACATAGTATTAAATTATATTAATTATATTATTTCACACATAAAATTGAATTACAATACATGGAAAAATAAATGAAAAATTTAAAATTATGACTCCATCCTTCAGTAGTTTATAAAATTCAGGAGCCACATTCTTGTCTTATTGATGAATTCGCTACTTAAGGTAATATATTAATGATATATACATGCAAAACCGTATTCTCGTGGTGACTTTCTTGTAACGAATGTCATTATGAATAAAGAATGTTCGCTATTTCATGTCGCTAAATAACGGCAGCCCTAGGACTGCCCTTATCATAACGATATAGTTAAGTGAACACATCAATTGAAAGTATGATCATCTTAAAAGTATATTTAAAATAAAGTTGATAATTGACTTTATTAAGATTCAGTTAGGAAGAAGTTTGTGTGATATATTACAAATGTAAGGAATTTAACAACAATTTATAAAACTAAAGGCACAACAAACTGTAAGTTTTGTTTATATCATATTGTACTGTGATTATTTAATTAAAATTGTTTCACCATTGCTTGCTCACATTTTCTAAATCAGTGAATGAGGAAAGAAGAAACATTGTGTAAAAATCATAATTAGTGAATTACAATATGCAAAAAATTTGGATAACATAATTATAAATTTATGATTAATTTTTGTTTATAAAGAAAGGTTTTTCGGACTTTCATATTGATGATAAGGCTACCGAGACTTATTGAAAATCAAATAGCTGCATTGTTGTTATTAAACAATCTTCCACGACCAAGACTTTATAAAGTTGCAAGAAGCATTGATGAGTTAGATGCTGAGGAATTTTGTGAACTATCGTTTACCACCTGCCGTATATGAAGAGGTACGCATTGTATATTGAGACCCATATTCTGCTAGCTATTTTATTATTGAAAACAGATTATAAACTTGAATGTCATTTAATGAATTATTATGGGTTGTTATGTCATTGTAAACATTTTAATACATGACAAGTTTGTAATTAAAAAGGTGTGTGATGCCATGAGAGCAGATTTACAAGGCCACAATCTCCCTAAAAAACTGCTATGAGTGTGGAGCAGCAAGTGCTGATAAGCTTGCAATTTTATGGGACAGGGAGCTATCAACAAAGCATTGCCAGTGATGCATACACAACTTCTTTGCAAGGACAAGTGAGTACATGCATTACGAGAGTTACAACAGCCATTGTAAAACGATTGGCTCATAAAATCTCTTTTCCACAAATGGCTGCCAAAAAAATGAAAACAAGAAAGCATTCTATAACTATCATGTAAACCATTTCCCAGGAATAGTTGGTATGATTTCAGAAATAGCATGTCTTTTAGTTACACCATTTTTAAACAAGTGTATGGGAACAATTAATTCAATTCACAAATGTTGTCAGCTATTTTAAAGGTCTTCTTGATGGAACAGTTATCGAAACCCACTCCCCACCAATCAATAATCCGAAGTTCAATCAAGTTACTTATTTCTCCCATAAAAACTTCCATGCATTAAATGTAATAATAGTAAGTAAAATTTAGTGACATTAGATTATGTAAATAAAATTAAATGTCAAACATTGTCCATCAATAGGAATAATTATTTTACATTTAAGGTGTGTGATGCAAAGATGATAATCATTAACCCTGAGCCAAACTCAAGCCATGATGCTTTTGTCTGGAGAATGTCAATGGTGCAGATGGCAATTGAGGATGGACGTTTCAATGGAGATAAATGGTTGTTAGGTATGATAAGCTCTAGCTTTTGAGCAATTGTTGTAAGCCTTCGATAGTGTAGGACTATTTGGATTACTACAACGCATTACCAAAAGCAATGCAAAAACATGCCTATTCCCATTACTAAATGCTTTCATATCCTATTTAGCTGATTCCGGTTACCCACTGGAATGCAATCTACTAACACCTATTGCAAATCTACAAAATCTGCAAGAAGAGGCTTATAATGTTAGCCTCAAATCCACCCGTTCCATCGTTGAAAGGTAATATAAATATTACATTATGCTAACAGTACCAAACCTTATTAATACTTTTTTGTAGGTGTATTGGCATACTGAAAATGAGATTTTGCTGCTTAACCAGGCAACGGCATCTCAGGTATCTCCCGCTAAAGTGTGCATCCATCATCACAGCTTGTCATTCTGCATAAAATGTGCAGGAATGCAAATGATGAGGAGAATTTACTAAAACCAGATGCACTTTCTGATTTAGAGGAAAGTGATAATGAAGATGATGTCAACAATCATCCTGCTGTTTACATAACCCATAATGTTTTGCCAAATAACCAAAATATCACTACTTTGCAGCATGGCAGATGTAATCAACAGCGCATCCTTGGTATTATGGAACCTATGTAAGTGGAGATATTAAATATCATGTTTCATTGCTGATAATGACACAAACAACATTCAACATGGAATGTTGTTAGAAATTAATAAGTATGATAATGATCAGAAACATTTTGTTTTTTATTTGCACTTAATAGAAACATTTAAACTTATTACATTCACATCCATTAAACTCAATGGAATGTTTGTTATTACGAAAACATATTTACTACTTATGAGTACATAAGTTCAATGTGACAAATAGCTCAACAGAAATAATTAGCATGTTAAATATGCATATTTATACATTAATTCTAATGTAGCAGTTTTGTGAAATGTTGTCACAGAAAATGATAAACGTTTTTATAACATATTAACAAAAAACATTTCACAAAAAATTAAAAGTTTTAACAAACGGAGCTTGCAAGTTTTCGGACAAAATTCAATAAATAAGGAAAACTCATACCCTCATGTCACTTACACCCTCTTTCGTTCACTTTCATTCCAAATGTAAAAGCAGGAGTTTTTTTTTCCTTTCATGTGGAATTTCTTCGGAAAACACGGAAACTCTATGTCAACACTTTCTTCATACTTTTGACTAGTAATTATAATTTATTGTCTCTGTAAAAAAATTACAATTGACAAGGGAGAAATCACTGCATTCCAATGAGTATTCATACATCTAAACTTAAAATAAGAAATAAATATAAATATAAATGCAGCATTTATAAAACACATAGAGAAATCAATAACAAATTATCAATAATTTTTCTCGAATCTTGAAGAGCTGTGGAATGACTTTATAAAAAATCAAGGCTTTTCGTGGATTGATGTTTGCTAAGAGATTTAGAAATTGAGTTTTATTCTTAATATTAAGATATTTGAATTCATCTGAGTTTCGTAAATGAGAATAACATGGATAAATCAGCCATACATGAAATATGTCCTCCGGACTTAAAGGGGTTAATCCACAAAGTCCACATGTGATTTTATTTAGTGGGGTAATCTTTATATTATTAATTTTATAAATGAATAAATTTGTTCTCATCTGTGTAACTGCTCTAAAAATATGGAAAGGGATCTCTTTAAATTAAAGTGGTAAGGAATTATTGAAAGATAATTGAGTTTGATAAAGTGGAAATTTGGTAGAGCACCCAGTCTTACTAATATCATTTTGATAAATCTGATCATTTAATCGTTGTATCATTTCATTTTCAAAAAGTTGAATTAATTCAGGTGATTGATCCATTCAAATAAAGGAAAAACTTAATTATTTAGTAAGGTTCTTAACCTAATCGCCCAGTTTGAAAATTTTTTTAAATTTCTTAGTCTTCTAAGGAGGATAAATATGCATTTTTTAATAGTGAGTTCTCACTTGCCATTAGCATTCTCTGCCAAAAGTGCACCATTTCTTTAAATGCTTTAATTTTAAGTAAGGTTAGTTTCAACTCACTTATTAGTATATATCCGAGTTTCTCTATGTAATTTAAAAATTCTTTTATAAAATTGATTTTGGATAAAATCTATATTGTTGAGATTAATATCTAACCAAACTGAGGCAGCATAAAATAATGTAGATCTAACTATAGCATTGAATAATTTATCTTGTGAGGATAAGTTTTGCATTTTCAGCCCTATCAGGGGTCTCCAAATACTAGCTCTTGCTATAGATGCTTTGGCTTTAAACAGCTTCTCTGCATTTTTGAGGAGACTCACAGCTTGAAAACAAACACCTAAACATATATATACCTGTTTGATATTTTAAGTTCCTTTCCATTATAAAACCATTTATCCTTTTTAGAAAGCTTGCCTCCATTTCTGAAGACTACCACTCTAGTTTTCTCTATATTAAGATTTAATTTCAGATTAGAGAAATAATTTTGTAGAATATTTTTTTTTTGAAGATCAAATCTAGAATCCGCAAGTAGTACAATATCATCTGCATAAAGAAGCATATCAATTTCGGTGTTTCCTATTCTTATTGCAAGGATATTTTCTTTTTTAAGGACCTCTACTATATCAAAAAGAAAGGAGTTAAAAAGACCTGGGCTTCTCCTTGTAATACTCCTTTCTTTATCTTGATAGGAATTTAACTTTTCCATTGGAGATTACTTTAATTTCTGCTATGTTATATGCTTTTTGAATTAATTCAACAAAGTTATTGCTAATGCTCTGTTTTCTCAATCTATCCCACAATAATTTGTGATCTATTAAGTCAAATGCTGCCGAGAGATAATTAAATACAGCAAAGATTTTTTTTCTATTTCACCTGATTTGAAAGGATTAAGTCTAAAATAAAAATTTGATCAGTACATGAATGTCCTTTACGAAACCCAGCTTGTTCTTTCGGCAATATGATTTTATTGATTTGCCAGGTCTGTAATCTATCTGCAAGAATTGAGGAGAGAATCTTTGCAAGTGTATTAAATAATGTTATTGGACAATAATTACTTGGGTTCAATTTATCTCCTTTCTTATAAATTGTAATTAAAGAGCCTTTCATCCAGTCTTTTGGATATTCCTTAGAGCTTAAGATTCTATTAAAAATCACATGGAATAAGTCAAGAATATTAGAAGTGGCATATTTGTAGAATTCATTTGGAATTTTATCTGGCCCTGCAGCTTTATTTGCTTTAAGTGAGTTTAGTATATGTGAAATTTCCAATTTTGAGATAGGTTTATCTAATATTTTGTCTGAAAAGTTATGGTCAAGGCTTGAAATACTTTCTGATCCAGAATCTGTTACCAGTAATTGTGTAAAATGTTCTGTCCATACATTCATCGGAATTTGATTTGACATATAATCCTTATATCTAAATTTATTTATACATGACCAGAATTCCTTGGAATTGCTGGCTGCACATATTAAATTACTTTGCTTTAAAATATTCGTTTTTAATATTATTTATAAATATATATATTTTTATATATATATATAAAAATATCTACAATTTCTGAATATGTTTTAGTAGTTTTTTAAACTTGACCTTTTCTTCCTGACAGCTCTTGTCCCACCATTTTGGATTTACATAAGTATTAGTAGTAACTATTTTTGCTTTTTTAGTTAAATAAAGATCTTGACCTATTTGCTTGAGGCTTCCCAGTAAAGTTTTTGTCAGCTCTTCTGTGGAGCCATACAAATTAAAATTTAAACTAATCAATCTATTTATAAAATCCATTTTACAATATTATTCTCCTTCCAAGTTATTTTTTCCCGTGAGAAACTTTTGACTGAGTGGAAGTTGTGTAGATTTAAAGGAAATTTTTAATAAATTATGTCTGCTCTCAATCATTGGGATAACCTCAAAGTTGTCAACAATTTCATTAGCTGTGAACAGGTCAACCATTGCCCAATCAATCACCATACTTGCATTGTTGACAACATAGGTAAATTATCCTAGTTTATCATTTGGTGTATCTCCATTAAGGGGAAGCAAACTTAGTGCTTCAGCAATTTTAATTAGCTGTTTGCCCCTTTTGTCCAGGGAAGGTCTTTAGATAATCGTTGTGCACTAATTTTTGAGTTTATGCACAGGTCTTCAAGACCCAAATTAGATACAGATAACTCTTGCCCTAAATGTAAATTCAAATCTCCAACTATAAGAGTATAATCATTTATCTGTTTCAGTTCAAAAAGTAGTGAGATATATTCATTTAAGAATCTATCATACTCTTGATAAGGTGGAATGTACAAAAATAAAATTAATAAATCTAATTTATCATTTGAGTTTTAACAAAAATAGAATTTATTTAATCTGAGTAATAACATCAAATTATCCTGAGCAACAATTTCATATTTAAGAGCATTATTTATTAAACAGATCCAACCTGCCTTTGCATGGCCTTTACTAAAGGTTCTTGTCGCCAATTGTTTAATTTTTGTAAAAATTTTTATACTCTCTGTTGGACATGAAAACTCTGCCTAGGTTTCAGCAAGAAATATAATCTCGTACTTACTCATAACAAAAGTAACAAATTCAAATTTCTGGAGAGCCCTTCACAATTCCAAAACATTAAATTTGACCTGTTAAGTGTCACATTTCTTGTAAATATTTGTTAAGGTTTTGCTCATCAATGAGCAAAGGTTTATACCATATTAAACAGAGTAACAATGGGGTTTTTTAAAACTACTGCTCGTTAGTCCGTATCAACACCACAGCATGAATATTAAAATGTTCTAACACGCTTAGTAATTTTAATTTAATGTCATTCGACGTTTCAAGCATTTGGCAGATTTTGTTCAATGATGTCGCCATTTCCGCTAGCACCTCCTTAACTTCTTTAGTCTCCTGCCAATTAACAGACATTACTTTAAATTTACAGTAGCATTATTAGCATAATAATTTGACTTACCATGTTTGCATCCTGCATTTTGTTAAGAACCCCCTCCACAACATCATGTGAAACTCATCTTTTTTGCGGTAACATCACTGTTTTTCGTCCATTATTGTTTTTGTAAGGCATGGCAGTGGTATTCTTTCTTTTTTCATCCGGCATAACAAATAAATATGTATATAAACATTTACAATCATGTGGCTAATATGGCTGTTTTAGTGAAATCATTCTGCTAATAATGCTTATTCCTTTCACTTCCAAAGGCAATGCAAAAACAGGCTTGACTTTATACTGTGTCAATTAAAGAGTGCTATATTTCCCTCTGCCTCTTAGAACCGATTTACTTCTTAGCTACTATTGCATGAGAATTTAGTCCCTAGAAATTTTCACTAGAAATTCAAGATGGCTACCCCAACTACAGTGAAAATCAAGCAGTGGAAACGAAATATTTCAGATTCTGCATTTAAGCCATGGAAATGTGGAAAGCCTATTAATAGTGGTATGCAGCAACTAATTGTTAACTTGTATGCAACGTTTTATAAAGAGGCCCCACATCAAACTTAGAAGGAAATATTTGAAAAAGCTTCTAAGGCACTTGGAATCAGTTGCCACATGGTACAAAAAATATTCCACAATTGCAAATCTGGAAAGAAACTTGTGACTCCTGGTATATATTAGTTTCAATTGCATATTATGCATAGTGAATTAAAAAGTATCAATGTTATAAATATACTTGGGCACATATTAAGAAAATCTTAAAGAATACACTAAGCCTAATCCTATCAATCAGAAGGAATGTGAGTTAGGGCTAAAATAATATATTTTCAAATGCTGCCCTGGTATGTTTTCTCATTAGTTACTAAGAATAGAATGCATAGTAAATTAAACAAATGCTAAATGGGTAAATATATTAAAGAATCAACTAAGCCTAATTTAAGCAACCAGGGTGAAATGGGAATTGGGTTGGAAATCATATTTCAAGTGCTTTCCTTAGGTAAGAAGAGACCAGGATGAGTTGGTAAATATACAAGCTTTAGGAAGTACAATGAATTTACGAAGCAAGCAATAAAACAAAAAGTTCATCAATTCTTCAGAAAGAATAAATTAACAAATATTGCACACGTTATGCCCGTTATAAATGAAGATGACCAGCTTCCAACCCTGTCACGTTCTACTGTTGGACGGCTAATGCATGACTTGGGCTTTATATTTATATAAAGAAAAATATAAATTCTTAATTGACTGAGCGTGACGATATAATATTATGGCAAAGAAAGTATTTACGTGAGATCAAGCGGTACCATGATTCTGGTTACAAAGTAGGAAGTTTAACATTAATTGGTTCTGAAATTCAAGCAACTTAGGAAGAATATTCAAATTGTTTTTACTAGATATTATTTCTCAATGAGACTTGGGTTAATGCAGGTCACACAAGGGAATACACATGGGTGGACACCAAAGTTAAATCAAAAAAGAAAGCATATTTGGAAGGACTGACCACCAGATCCAAGGCACCATCTGGAAAAGGAAGTTGGCTGATTTTGCTGCACATTGGTAGTATAGAAGGCTTTGATCCAGACTGTATGCTCTTATTTAAAGCAAAGCGCAAAACAGGTGACTACCATGAAGAGATGGATGGGGACACGTTTCAGTCATGGTTTTCTGAAACTTTGCTTTCTAAACTAGAAGACCATGTGTCATCGTGCTTGATAATGCTTCATACCATTCCGTAAGTGCCTAAAAATTCCCAACTATGAGCTTGAGAAAAGCGGATATTCAAAATTGGCTAATCAAAAAGGATATTGCATTTTATGAGAATATGGTTAAAGCAAACTTTTAAAATTGGCAGAACCATTCAAAGACAATTGCAAGCGCTACATCGTGGATGAAACTGCTATGAAAAATGGGCAGATGGTTCTCAGGCAACCACCATATCATTGTGAATTAAATCCTTTTGAACTGGTGTGGGCACAAGTTAAAGGTAGTGTAGCTAAAAACAACACATCATTTAAACTAAAAGATGTTGAATTATTGTTCCAAAATGCCATCAAAAAAAATAACATATGGAAAAATTGTGTTCAACATTCAGAAAAAGTTGAAAAATTATTTTGGGAACTAGACCAACTTCAGGATGAATTAGTAGAAAGAATGATAATCAACACTGAGGATAGTGATGATGTCAGTGATTTAGATGTCGAAAGTCTAGATTCACTGGGCATGGATGATGACTTTGGAAATATGAGTAGTATTGAGCCAATGGACGAGTATTGAACAAGAAATACCGGTACTGAGCCAAGACCGAGAAATACAAGAATACGAGAAATATTTATTGAGACTTCAATACTGATTGACTTTTGTTCCTGATAGTATTATGTACAAGAATACAAAACATTGGCAAATGCAATTATTAATTCCCTTATAGGTAATAGATGGCAGCACAGATAAGCATATTAATACATTGCTATTTTAAGTCAGGGTATAGCGCTCATAAACTTCCACCAGGGGGTAGGTCATTTAAAACCACTATTAACCTGACACAGGGTATAGCTGAGCATGTAGTCATCTTCACATTCCACCTCTGAATTTTGATATGATGAAGAGGCTTCATTTTAGTCAAATTAATGTGGAACATATCATTTTATTATGCATGACTGTATTGAAATGGTAAACCATACCTCTATTTCTTCATTAATGTTTACAGGGGGATTCAATGGCAGCCTGGGACCTCCACACCCCTCTACGGAGTCTGTTCCAACAATGGAAATGACCCGTCGTTGAATTTCTGTTAATGTTGTCCGCAAGGGTGGACCACCTCCGGTTTTTTTTTAGGATTTTATTTTCTTTCCTTGCAAGTAGCTTTGTTTTTGACTGAAGGTCCGCAAACACTTTTGCCATTCAAGCACCCACTTCTTGGTTTAATAAGTTGGATAGCTCGTAGCATTTATCCTTGCGATCTTTAGCAGTCTCTTGACATTTAAAGTTTTGTGTGGAACACAATGAAATATGCTCTTCAAGAAATTGAATTATGATATTTAGTTGTCCTTGCATGACCTTCTTCTCCCTTTTTCTTTGAGGATTTTCATCTGACATTCTGTTAATTCAGATAGTAGCAGTTGAGAAATTGAAGAAATGTACTGTTAATTATATAGAGGTATTAATAGCTTTCAATACATTCTTAGTAATTACAATTACAAACACTCCATATTTACATGACTTGCATGTGTTGCACATCATGTACTACAATATATCTATTAACAATGTAAATCATTCCACATCAGTAAAAAAGGAAAGATAATTAATTTGCTTGATAACCACATGTTATGTACTTAAACAATACCTGACACATGTAAAGTACTGACATGAGTGTAAGCACTACATGCTAGAAATATGATTATACACAATATTAAATTATTATAAATATTATTGTCAACTCGCTATCTTACCTTTTTTAATTAAAAATAGCTTCTCTTTTACTTTATTATCTTGATGCAATGTGTTTCTAAGTAACTTTCACATGCACGTGTATGTTAATGGTGCTTCTACTACTGGGGATTAACACAATGTATTACTCGATAAACATGGCTAAAGTAATCGATAACTTCTTTATGTTATGAAATGGCGTTATTTTCATAGCTATATTATTATCCCTATGTACAAAAATGCACTTTTTCGACATGTTCGTTATAGGAATGTCGTTGACACCTTCATTACGTTTCCTTCTTTACACGTTATGTCGATGACGAGAATGTGGCTCCAGTCATCATTAAATTACCCAGCTTAGACAAATTAAGTTATCTTCAGGATTGGAACAAATTTTTGGCTTGCTTTGTATTGTAGACTTAGGAATTCAGTTTTTTAAGCTGAACTGTACATTTTACTAGGAAATTTATACAGTAGCAAGTTAAAATAATATCGTTCCATGTGACAGATGCAATTTATAATTAAAGGATATAAAATGCTTAATTAAGCATATTATGATTACTCATAACAATGAAGCTTCCCACAAACTCACTTGCAATATAAATGGCTGTCTTAGGCAATTTACAACTTCTTAAGCTTTTGAAACCCATGTTTACAGAGTTCATAGTAGCTTACTCAATAAAGATGAAACAGTGATTTTAATTCCTTGTCAATTGTGTGACGAGGTAATGCCATCTTTAAAAAAGTTGTCAGCACATTATTCACTGCATTTAGACAAAAGGGATAGTGTCCTGTCCTATTAATGGTTGCAACAGTAAATTTACAGTTCACTCCAATAGAGCACATATGTCCAGAAATCACAGGAATGATAAGATATTATCCAGTAATGCATATGAGGAGTCTTTAAGCACAAAAATATTTGAACCTGACTTAAATGAAAGTTCTCCCAAAGAATCTGAAAACCCATGCAATGCAAGCTGCACTAAGCAACAATGTTTTACAAGAAATCTGGCTTTGCTTTATTTGAAGTTTGAAACTGAGTATAACATTCCATCAGCTACTGTTCAAAAAACCATAACAGATATTGATGAACTAATTACTCTAATCCAAAATGATCTTTGTGAATAATGTGATTATTTTATTAAACAGTAAAGGCCTGTACATACTTCGAAATTATCCACTTAATTTAAATTCAGTCATATTTTAATTCAAAATAAAGTCCATAGTATTTTCCTAATGTCTATGAGTATTTCAAATTTAAATCAATTAAAGCAATTGACCTTTAATTACAAACATGGCCAGTTTTGCACTTATTTCAGATGGCCAATCAGATTGTGAGAATCAACATTCATACATCCCCTAATTTTCATAATTGAAAAGTTGAAAAAATTCAACCTCTACTTTTTCCTCTAGTTTTGTCGATAATTTGAATTAAGAAGCCACATAAGATAGTTAATTGTAATTAGCTGCTTAATTGGGGGATGCCTTTAAGAAAATATTAAATAAAGTCTTAATTTAAGTTACCTGGCTAATTTTGAAGTATGGACTGGCCTGAAGACTTAAACCTGGCTGGATTCAGCAACAAAACTTAAAAGTATAACAAAGTTTGACAGCTTTACAATTGCCCCAAAAGAATTACAAACAATATGGTTAAGGGAGGCCTATTATGAAAAAAAATTTCATTTGTCAAAACCAATTGAGTACAATTTGGGTTTAAATCAAAAGTTACAAATTAGACCATTTCATTACATTCCTTTGCTTGAGTCATTGAAAATGTTTCTATGTAATCCTGAAATTTTGCTGCTAACTCGAATACACCGCCAATTATGCTATATGCAAATGAATTTGAAGTTGTTAATCCCTTGGGAAGTAACACAGTAAAACATAAGATATTTGCAATTTATTATATGCTAGGTTCTCTACCTCCTCAATTCAGGGCAAAATGCAAGTTGCTCTTGTTATGCAAATGTGTTGATTTAAAAGAATTTACACTACAAGCTATTTTAAAACCTTTTCTCGAAGACTTAAAAACTTTAGAAGAAAATGGAATTGATATCAAAAATATTCGAAAATTCCATGCTTATTTGGCATACATTAGTGCTGACAATTTAACTTCCCACTTTTTAGGTGGTTGTTTTGAGTTTTGGTCCATATGTTCGGAAGAAATGTCGCACTTATTTAATTGAATCAGAAGACATACAGGCAACATTTGATACTAATAATTATCTTTTGCTTCGAACAAAAGAAAAATACAATGCCCAGGTGGCTGAAATTGTTAATAATCCAGGCAAATGCAGTGAATATGACTTAAAGTGTGGATCAGCCTTTAACACAAATTTGTTTCATATTGTTGGTAGATTAGCCCCAGACATTATGCATGATCTATTAGAAGGAGTATTTACGTTAGTAAGGTCATCCCTTTAATTTTAAATGAATTTATCAAATGTGGATATGTCACAAATTGGTATTGGTTGCATAAGTAATTTATTCAAATTGCTTTTTTCTTGTTTAAAATAACTTTGCATCTGATTGCTTTTGTTGACGTGACAAGAATGTATGTAATGAGGGTCAAAGTTGAATATCAATTAATTCTAAAGGTTTGCAAAATTGCAACGCTAGAGGTCTTGACAAATTGCTGACAATAAATAGCGGTCCTAAATTTGGAGTTGAACAGTGTGAAACCAAATGGACCGGGGGTCATTATGTTCAAAAGAAGATGTTACCTGCACTTTAGAGGATGAGAAGAGATCGAATAAATGCAGTGATTTCCTCGGCCCAGTGAGACATTAAATTATGAAATGGACAGACAATCATGTACGAATGGTGTGCATAAATGACAACGTGTGTGCTGATATTTTTCAACATGAACTTTGAAGAACCAATTTTGAACGTTAAGAAGCGAAGATTTAAATCGGGTGAGATCGAATCCGTTTTATGATTGGGATTTACCAACTAAACAAAAAGTCATTGACCGAAAGTGCTTAAAGTTTTCATTACTATAACATATAATTATATCAGTCGATTTCGCTGTTAATTTTAAGAAAAATCGTTTTTGATTAAGAGTTTTATAGTTATTTACAAATTATTATATATGCATGATTGAAGGCGTTTATTGCGCTAAATTTTCATGCTGAAATTGCTGTGTTTATCATTGGGATTGATATTACTTTATTGTTAACAATCAAGATGAGTGAGAATATATATTTTACCCAATTGTAATGTCGTAAGCCAATGCAGAAGCAATTTGATGAATTTAAAAGGAATTTTGATTGGTACTTAACTGAAACCTAATTCTGACCTAAGGAAACATCTGGTTCATTTAATAAACGAACTTTAATTTATTTATTTAAATCCACTGAGTCGACTATTTATTCGAATTATCAGCTGGCGTTTGATGCGGTCTCCTAGCCAAAATACAATCCGTCACAAGTGGTTACGTCGAGCAATAAAAATTCCTTTAAATTGTTCCCTAGAGTACGTTTCACTCGTTTTTCTTGTTATTGTTTCAAGATTGATTATAAATGCAATTTAGCCAGAGAATTTGACCTCGAACTTGGAATTCTGTGAATTACCTAGTTTCCCCCCTTTCCTTAAGGTTAAACCCTAAAACAAATAGTTTCTTCCATTTCTCTCATACTATAATAGTTAAACTTTGATCAGCAAGGGCTTTAGCACTGAAATGCTCAAACAAATTTGCTTGTTAGCTAATTTTAGGCAAGGTGAAGGAATTCATGCACAGGGGGGTTCTGTTATTACGTTGAACCCAATAGCACCTGAGAAGATTGGCTTTTACCACAAAATTTGAGGGCTAAAGTTTGATCTTGTGCAACATTTAAAGCAATTTGCTGGTCATTGTAAATAATTTACCATTTGATAATAATTTTTAGGGAATAAATATTTGCATTGGTTTTGATGTGTTATAAAATTTCAGAACAAAGTTTTGAGTGCTTTTGAAGATAGGGTCTGTTGCCGTCGAGATCTTAAAGGGCGACTGTATTGTAGGCCTAATTGAAATTCAGCCCGTGTTGCCAGTAGGCGCAAGCGTGCATAACGCGCGCGTGCATAACGCGTGTGTGAATTGATTTAAAATTTGAGAAGAAAGGAATGTTTTAGTTTTTAGTTTGGATTTAAACCTGAAAGAATGAGGACGTTATGTCCACAGGATATGAAGAGTATTTCGGTTTGTATTTAAATTTAAACTCATAAAAAGTAATAACTAATAGTAACAAGTGTAACGCGCGCGTTTCCATATTCTGTAAGTTTCAAAATAAAATGTGTTTGATACAAAAGTAATAATGAGTTTAGAAGTTTGGAAAGTATCAAGAAAAGCGGTTTAGAAGTGATCAAGATACAGTCCTCTATACGGTACGCCTACCAGGATTTAGAAAATAATATGGTCCGTCAAGCCGGATGGACAAGTCCGAGGAAATAAAATTCGTGAGTGTTTCTGAACTCGAGCAAAACAAATTTGAATACGAACTAAACCGAAATTTGAATTTGGAATGCGAGACACCGGAACAAGATTTGAATTTTGAAAGTGAACTTATTTCAGTAAATAATTTACTCGCGTGTGATTGGATTTGTGCCCTGTTTTGCGTGATGAGTTGTGAAATTTGCAAGATCGTGATTGACTCTTTCGCATGATTAAAGCAAATGTCTGCGAGTTCCACGAAGTACCACACCTTAGCAAGAATGAACGTTAGTTCGACGGGTGTGATTAACTCCGGGATTAATGAAATATCATCAAAGGTTGAGCCTTTCTTTGCCGGGAATAAGAAGGATGACGTCAAGCAGCGCAGATCCATCAGGACGGATCGTAAAAGCAGTTCGATGTCAGCCGGAAGAAGAATTCAAGCGGCCCGCATCAAGATGCAACAGGATTTGCTGCGACTAAGAATAAACAACAGAAAGATCGAGAGGGCGCAACATGAAATGGATTTTCGGGATAAAAATGAGTTGATCCGACTGGATTTTGAGGCGATTATATCGGAATTCGGGTCTGACATCGACTCAAATGATACGAACAGTAATTCAGAGGTGGATGTCATGGGTGTGAACACGGCACCAACGCTGGACAGGGTAACCACATGGGTTGCCCAAATGCAAGATGTTAGAGTAGAAAGGTCGATGTCGGTTCCGGTCGTAATCTGCAATGCTGTTGGAGATTGTCTGTGTGTTGGAGTGGCATGTCAGGACGGCAGCACCACTGCTCGTCCGGCACATGAATATGTGCCACAAAATATGCGTTGCCCTAGCCGGTCGGAGTTTTTCGTGGAGATTCCGACGCCGCCTTCAACCAATCGTCAGCCTTTGACTTCTGGCATCTCGTGTCTGCAGAGGGAGTGGCGTAAGACAATAGGAAGAGACTTGCCCAAGTTTAGTGGCAATCCGGAGGAATGGCTGGAGTTCGTGAACCGGTTTCGCTCTTCCACGGACAAGTGCGGATTCGACAACCAAGAAAATATGAGTCGTCTCCGAT
>JAQIXP010001219.1:0-19466 GCA_034700285.1 Proteroiulus fuscus | reverse complement strand
CAGTTTAAAGAAGACGAATTTAACATGGAAATTCCCATAGAGGCATGCTCTAAAAAGTGTGGACAGCCCCCTTAAGGTGGACTCAAAACAAGTAGATTCCATTCAAGAGAAAATAAATGTGAAGGTGCATCCCAAAGTGCAAGTTTCTATCTTCAAAATTTAGCCCAGAATTTTAAAATAACTCATTTTCATGCAATAAATCTCGAGTTTCTTTTTAACCTTTTTTTTCTCAAAACAGGAAATCTGGACTCTAGTGGTTTTTGATCTCAGCTCTTCACTTGTTCTTGACATTTTAATCCACTATACATACCTAGCATTTAAATTTTGCCGATTTAGCCAATGAAAAATTGAATATTACAATATTACAATCTTGAAAAAAACGAATTGAAATATTTAAGAGCAAATAAAAATGCAAACTACTTAATTTAACTTAAGAAACAAAGTATTCATTTGGAAATTAAGAAATTGGAATTTCTGACTTTCTCAGTTGTTTTGGGATTTCTCTTATTTCCCAAGTCAGTATGTACCCTGTTTTACCAAGCTTCTAATCTAGTCATAGTTTGCAAACCATTGATTTTACAAATATCAATGATATCTCAGATCACAACTTTGTGACATTATTGTGATTCTATATTATAAAGGGAGAGAGGAGGATTGTGAAAAATGTATCAAAATTTACAATATTATAATTTCCCTGACATTTCAGGCGGTGGTTTCGGTGGCAAAGAAACTCGGGCCGCTGTTGTTGCCTTACCCTGTGCTTTTGCAGCAAACAGGTAAGCCCAAATTACAACAATTATATCAGATTACAGAAATTACCCTCTCAACTAATAAGCACATATTAACAGACTGAACCGTCCAGTTCGATGTATGCTTGACCGCGACGAAGACATGGTGATAAGTGGAACGAGGCACCCCTTTCTAGGAAAATACAAAGTAGATTTATTTCAGACTTGGTTAGTGCAGCAACTTTTTAACAGTATTTTAACCCGGTGTTCAAAATTGCATTTTCTTTTAGGTTGGTTTCACCAGTGATGGCAAGATTCTTGCATTAGATGCATTCTTTTATTCGAACATTGGCAACACAATGGACCTCTCGAAAGCGGTAGATAAAATAAATTTGTAATAATGGATTCATTCGTAGTAGTAGTTACTTTTTTGCAAGTTTTGCCACATATTTAGGTGATGGAACGAGCAATTTTCAGTGTCGACAACAGTTATTTTGTTCCAAATATATGTGGACAAGGCTCCCTATGCAAAACTAACGTTGCAAGCAATACTGCTTTCAGAGGATTTGGTGGACCTCAGGGCATGTAAGTTGCTTCAAAATTCCAGATTTAAAGTCGAATATTTTTATGCAAAATCATATTTACGGTATTAAAAATACAGGATGTTGTCGGAAGCTGTGATAGACGATGTAGCCACCTTTCTTAAAATGGACCCTGCTAAAGTAAGCAAATTGCTTTAAACTTGTCTACCATTACAACTATGATATTTTTGAAATATGAATTTGCAGATAAGAGAAATTAATTTATACAAAGAAGAAGATCAAACCCATTACAGCCAGAAACTGATTAACTGCACCCTACGCCGCTGTTGGCAGGAATGTCTGCAAATGAGTGATTATTGGAATCGAAAACAACAAATTGAACTGTTCAACAAGTAATGTCTCCTTTTTTAAGAAGTACCCATTGAAAAAAATACTGCAGTTTTTTCAAAAATACTGCAGTTTTTTCAAAAAAACTACAGTGTTAAACTGCAGAAAAACTGTAGTTTTTCTGGAAGTATATGAAACAAAAACCTACATAATTTTTGCAGTTTTTTTGTAAAAAACGTGCAAGTTTTTTTTTCTGCAGTTTTTCTACAGTTTTTCTACAGTTTTTCTGCATTCTTTCTGCAGTTTTTTTTATCACTAGAATGTGGAAAAACTGCAGAAAAACTGTAGAAAAACTGCAGAAAAAAAATTGCACGTTTTTTACAGAAAAATTGCAAAAATTTTGTAGGTTTTTGTTTCATAAACTTCCAGAAAAACTAGTTTTTCTGCAGTTTAAGACTGCAGTTTTTTTCATTGGGTATCCGTAAATCAATTTAATTTTTTTTAAATGCTTAAAATTTTAAAGAAAAATGCATTAATTTTATTTTTAAGAGAAAACCGGTGGAAGAAGCGTGGAATAGCCATCATCCCAACCAAATTTGCTATTTCTTTCAATGTACCATTTCTGAACCAGGTAATTGGCCTAGTACAATTTGGGGGTTTTTTTTGGTGAGAACCCGGCTCAACAAAGTCTGGTACTAATCCAACTCTGAGCTGACAAACACCCGAATTCTACAACTATTTTAGGCAGGTGCTTTGATTCATATTTATAAAGACGGATCGGTGCTTCTGACACACGGTGGAACAGAAATGGTATATCTATAAGATATTCTTTAGCCCTAATGTTGTACTATTGGGATTTACATTTTACTACACAATCTTAACTTTTTCATGCAGGGTCAAGGGTTGCACACGAAAATGATTCAGGTGGCTAGCAGGGCATTAGGAATTCCAATGAGCAAAATTCACCTCAGTGAAACGAGCACGGATAAAGTACCCAACACTTCGCCAACAGCCGCCAGTGCAAGTTCAGATCTCAACGGCGGTGCCGTACTTGTAAGTCCCCAATTTTTAGTACGGCAACAACATTTATCCTGCTATAACTTAACTGCAATCACACAAAAAAATAATTTTCTTCATAGAATGCGTGTGAAATTTTGAAAGAACGTCTCAAACCCATTGTGGCAGAAAATCCAAAAGGGACGTGGGAGAGCTGGATCATCAAAGCCTACTTGGAACGGATAAGTCTTTCTTCAACAGGATATTACAAGTAAAAATTTACATATGGGAGCATGATGAGCTCGGTAAAAATAAGCTAGCTCTTTCTAATATTGAATTTGAAATGTAAATTACAGAACTCCCGGATTGAACTACGATATCAAAACAAATTCTGGAAACCCATTTAGTTATTTTTCTTACGGAGTGGGCTGCTCAGAGGTGGAAATTGACTGTCTGACAGGGGACCACAGTGTAAATTATGATCATTTTAAGAATCCAGGGTTGCCAGTAAATGTGAAAACGTTGCCTGATTTTTTTTAATTATTTCTGAATTTTCTGAATATTAAACTTATTAAAGTTAAACCTGATTTTATACCCTTCGTGGCAACCCGGGACATTTTCCAATTTGTTATTTAGCATTTTCATGGCTTTGCATCCTGATTAGTTGCTTAGAATTTATGCTTTATTCTAGGTTTTAAGGACGGATATTGTCATGGACGTGGGCAAGAGCCTAAATCCAGCCATAGATATTGGGCAAATCGAAGGTGGCTTCATGCAAGGCTATGGGCTTTTTACACTGGAAGAACTGCGTCATTCACCATCAGGATATTTATACACTAGAGGGCCTGGAATGTACAAAATTCCAGGCTTCAATGACATTCCTTTGGAATTTAACGTGGCCCTACTTAAGGATGCTCCAAATCCTAGAGCTGTATACTCATCCAAAGTAAGGCTCAGTTTGGTACTAAGCCCTTTGTAATGATAATATCCCTTTTAACTTAGTTAGTTAGTTTTAACTAATTTCATTTTCACAACAAATGATGCTTTAATAGGCTATAGGAGAACCACCTTTGTTTCTGGCAGCATCTGTATTCTTTGCTATTAAAGACGCCATAAAACAAGCAAGGGCTGAAGAAGGTATCCAAGACTTTTTTCAATTCCATAATCCAGCTACTGCAGAACGAATCAGAATGGCTTGTACAGACCAGTTTACAAAACAGGTACATTAATTAAACTATTAAGAGGCATTGTCACAGTGCAGGGGTTTTAATCATTTTTGTGTACAACGTAATTATTTTTATTTATTCCAGTTTCCACCAGCAATACCTGGCACATTTAAACCATGGTCTGTGTCGTGCTGAAGTTTCGAGGAATTGCAAATAATAAATACCTTGGATACCGTATTAAATATTTTTGTTTTTGAGTAAATTATGCACCTGTACCTTGGTATTACCTATGTGTATTTCAAATAAAAACTTTTAAAGTTTTTTATTATTATTACAGTATTAATTAATGCATGTAGCCTGGCTGCCTGAACAATGTACCTCATTACTAAGGTGCATTCTCGTTATCAAGTTTTCGTTCTAAAATGTTTGTTCTCAATGCATGGTCAACTTCATTTAGTTTACTATAATATGCATGTCCAATTGGAGGGATTTTAGAGTAAAAATGTGAAAATGCATCTGACATGCAGTGACATTTTACAAGGACTTAACTTGAAAGTCCTAAATTACATGTCTGTCAGTAAGCCAGTCTGGCCAGACCTTGTGGGAGATAATATTATGATCCTCCAACATATCAACAGTAATGTAAATTATTCTTAAAGTGTATTTTAATTACTGGTACCTACAAATCGGAAATACGGGCTCAGGGATTTGAATAACAATATACATACCGACACTTTAGCAGCTCCCTTCATTTCATTATATAGTCGTCCATGTTTGTTTACTGGCATCTGATTGAAACACTGCGAGAACTAACTAATTTACTTTTGCTAAATGGATGCTCAGGGTATATAATATTTCACTATTAAACTATAAACGTGTAAATCACTTTTGTGCGCGTTAAAATTCAAGTTTATGTACTCTTTGCTGCATTTTCACTCACTCCATTTCCACCGCGTTCTTGACCACTGGATTTTTGACTTTATAAGGGATTAGCTAGAGCGCTTTAATAAAAGAATTTCGGATGAGTCTAACTTTCAAATACTTTTAAACCGAGGGTAGTCCGCTTAAAGGAGCTCAACAAATACACTATTAATTATAATAATTATAATATAAATAATTATGATACAAATTAAAAATATATTATGCATGCATGTATTTACCCTCTTCTTATATTCCTTATTTAAAATCTCTAAATCCTAAAGAAAGCATGCAAACATTCAAATATTAATGTATTTTTTAATAATGCAGTATGGTAAATTTAACATTATATAATTGGGCCTACTATTTAAAAATAAGAAAATATATACCTAAAAATAGATAAATTTGGAAATTTGAAGCGGGACATTTCGAAGATTCTCTCCATTTCTCAACTTTGAACAAAAATTAAAGAAACGCCTAATCTAATAACTGAAAATTTAAAACAAATTTTGTATTAAAATCCACCTAAGCTGCACAATAATAAATATCGTTCATACCCTATAGGGTAGTCCATACATGACGCCCTACAACTATTTAGGGAAATCTGTCTTTTGACTCCAGCCTATCAACATCTAAAAAATAAATAAATAAATTATAATAATAATCATGTAGTAAAAAAATGACGAAAGCAAAAATTAAATACGGAAGTCAGGCTTCATGACAAATAATTTTTAAATGAAAGAATAGAAATTGCTAATATGCAAAATTTAGTCAAGAAATTATGCTTCTCTGCTAAGTATTTATATTGATTTTGAGAACACATGCCTAAAAAACTCAGGCCAAAATTTCTCAACTTGAGTTTATTATTTATGGACATCTCCCATCTACACGACTTAAATCCCCCTTAGTTCATCTGAATTCTGACATTTTAGGTATTTTTTTAAGTGGGAATGCCCTAGCATCCCCATGCATTCCTGTACATAAAAAAACTTCAGAAATAATTATTTACATTTACCCTATTTTTATATTATACTGAAAACAATCACATCACATGTCTTCGACACAGGTATTACATGCAATGTACAAACAATGGATGAATTTTACACTAATTTCTTATTTTGCATGTATTGGCAACAGCACTGTTAACTTTTTAATAATGTCTCGATAACCAATCAATTTAAATCATTTTTTTGAGGCTGGGGAAGGTGGGGAGAATTACATATGGGAGCATTCATAATGTCATTTAATTGGTTTTAATTGGCTAAAATTTTCATTTTAGAAATAATCATTTCGGAAAATTGACATTTTTTTTGTATGTGCTCTGTGTGTGGAAGTTAAAGGGACAGTCCCACCTTTATACCTCAAGTATTTTTTGCAAGAAAGAAGAGGAAAAAAACCAAGAAGAGTATACAAATTGAAATTTAATTTATAATTACCATTCAATAGTTATTTATTTTGAAACAAGCCAATGTGGACAAAAATCTCAATGGCAGATAGTAACCATGTTAGAAGTCATTTGCCTTTACTAATAAATAACTATTCCATAGAGAAAAATTAAAGCCAACATGAACATCGGTTTGCACGCAGCACTATTCTGACTGGGTGGGGGACTGGTACAGTGGTGGATCCAAGGGGGGGCCAGGGGGGCCATGGCCCCCCCAAAGGGACAAAATTGGCGCCCATCACCCTGCGACCATTGCGCCCCTCTATCCGAAACTATTTTAAAATTGTTAAATTAACTTTGTCTATGCTTCAACCGAGTGTTAAGTCGAAATTTTGATGATTTTTCAGTGAAATTTTGAGTATTTTTGAGAAAAAAAATCGCCTGCGGCGCAATTTTTTGTCAATTTTTCACAAAAAAAGTTCACATTTTGGCCTGCCACCGTCATTTTGGAACAATTTTTGGTTTGGATTCTGCCCCCTTCCCCCTTCCCCCAATGAATTTCTTCATACGGCTCTGCAGGGTGGTCGTTTTTGGGCATTGCTTCGTTTTAGGGATTGGCCCCACCCTTAATAAAATGCCCCCCCCCCCAAAAAAAAAAAAAAAATTCCTGGATCCGCCACTGGACTGGTATTAATAAGACAAAAAATTCCTGGATCCGCCACTGGACTGGTATTAATAAGACTGCCTTTCTCTATTCTTAATAATCTTAATTTTAAGATAGGTTTACATTTATTACAAAGTCGGACTGTCCCTTTAACTAATTTCAAAGAAAAAAAGGGGTTCATGGGTCTGATATTGAGTGACAAAATCGTGACAAAAGATGGGGGAGCGAATTAAGAACTATATCAGTTTTGGTATACCATCATTTATGAGTGCGCCCTATGAGGAATCTGAAAAAACAACAAAGTCTTATTAGTTACGCTCTTATAAATAACAACATGTTGCATGTGTTCTGAAGGCTATAATTATGTATCTATCAGAGACTTTACTAAAAACTTGACAGTGATTACGTTAAATAAATTTTTTCATGGATTTACTGGGCATGCACAATTAAAAATGTACAAGCAGCCTCATACAAGATTTTACACCTCTTCTTCTTTTTCTTCAAAAAATGAGTTTCAGGCAATCTTCTCACAAACAACGACATCCGTTGAAGCTTGACGTTAGTCGTTTCTTGTAGGCTTCATTGCAAATGGTACACCATTGTTCCATCAGTCAGTATATTAATGTCTAGGATGATGTTACAGCTGCCTCAAAAAGGAGTTCAATATTAATCAAAAAACAGTAAAATATAATATTTATATATATCCTTCTATATATAAAATGCACTAGCTTTTGTTCAATTAAAAACCATGTGAGAAGGTAGCACCACTTCGGCAATATCGTACAGTATCCTAGCGTACCAGTGAACACCAACCGGTGGGTGGGAAGACCTTTCCCTTCGCTCGCTGCTGCAAACTCTGTAATTCTTTGGAAGCCTCAAAACATTCATCTTTTGTAAGAGATAAGTGAAAAAATCTTTAGCATTATTATACAGACGCACGGGCGCAAACACCCAATGAGCCAATGTCTGGTCGTCGATGACCGCGTAGCAAGAGGCTACGACATCATTCACTATGATGTTGCCTCTGCTCGTTAAGGGGGCGTAAACCCCTCTCCTCAATTCTGGTAAGACACCCACCACTTTTTGAGCATGAACTAGCTCCTTACCACTGTTCCTCTGCCTTTCTAAGGCATAAACGATGTCTCCAGGAAGGACATTGCGTGCAAACGTTGTCACCATGTTCGTTCGGTCAGCCTCCGCTATGGAACTTGTCACTTCAATGTCATTCTCCGATAATGAGTTATCAGAATTAATAGCAACATAAATCAAATGGCTAGGAGTGAGGGTGATTTTGTTACCAGATTCCGTTTCGATGGTATAAAACAATCGTTCTGCTTCCGTATCACGATCCAGAAACATTAACACCTCGGTATACTCAACGTTTCCAGAACCGTCGACACTTAGAACCTCTTCGCCGATGGACAACTCGGCCATGGTCCGCTTCGCCCCCGACTTGGTGACCACTGTACTGTTGCCGTGAAAGCATCCTCCTGATTTTGCTGCTTGGGATGATTCTGAAATTGTGCACAAAGAAATATCACATAAGTTAGATTCCAGCTAGGGAAAGAAATCATACATGTGCAGGATTAATTATGACAAATAAAATTGATTATAATTTAATATCGGCCCCAAAAATTGGCTGTTTTTACCCCCAATTTAGTTCACTTCACACCTGGATGGTTTTATCCCCAAATGCATTTATCTAATATAACTTGAGAGTTCACTCAAGTTATATTAGATAAATGCAGATAACTTTAGCAATGAATAAGCTGATTGGTCAATCCTGATTATGTCACTAATTTTAGCTAGGTTAGGTTAGGAAGGATCCGGTGGGGATTCGGGGGTGCAAAGCTCCCTTATAGTTTGTGGGTTTTTGCCCACGGCCAATTTATATGCTATGCCCACGGCTGGTAACTGCTATTTCAGGGTTTCCACAATTTTCATCAATTGATTTACTTGACTTTTCCCTGACTTTCCCTGACCAAATTCAAAAACAGGGGCAAAGAAATACAAGAAGAGCAACATTAAATCTAGACAATCCAATCAGTAGGCCTACCATGCAGCATGTGGATGTAATTGCAATTATGGAGTAATATTTTTCACAGCATTTTAATTTTGTATTTCCTCATTCTTTCAATTTCATCCAATTCAATTCAATTCAATTCAATTCAGTACCCTACGATCAGCATATCAAGATTTTCATTTGGTAGGGGAATTATTCCACATTCAGGAGGATACTCCAACGTCATATAAGTGTGACTTAAACAGCATCGTTAAATACATGCATATAGAATTTTTAACAATTGTTAACTATTTTTAGGAAGATTATTCCAGAAAAATGACCAATAATAAGCATCCGTTCTAGCACGAATTTCCTTTAGAGGAACCTTTCGAATCCTTTTTAATTTATTTTTGTTCAGCTATTTCACTGACATTTCATTAGTTTTTGCTAAATTCCCTGACTTTCCAGGTGAGTGGGATCCCTATATTTACAATGTGGCTTATTTGAGTGGATTTTAAATGTGTTTAGGGATAAAACCATTTATGTTCGAAATGAACTATAATTTGTGGAATACATGAGCATGCTGCATGCACTGATTGAGAAAGTGGATTCCACTTGCAAAATCGAGCAAATATTTATAGAATATGTACGAGCAATCTTTGTGCTCAACTGAGACGTTGATAGCACGTGCCAAATTGTGTAATTCTCGTGCTCAAATGGTTCCAAAACAGAAAAAACTATGCAAATAGAACCAACCAATCAAGTTTCCTCCCTGGCCGCTAGGTGTAAAATATGACCTAAGTTAATGTTAATCAGACTATGGTTAATTTTTTTTTCCATTTCTCCAATGCATAATTTTAAATAAAGCCAACCTCTCTTGAAATTCTCCTAAAAGCAATTTACCAAGCTAAATTGTTGCTGAGTGGTCAAAATGACACATTTAATGGCGTAAACTCTGTAAGTTGTTTGCAATTTTCCAATTTTCGTTTAAAGAGGATAGCCTCCTAGGCTACAAATTACTGTACAAGGTTTTACAAGGGTAAAATATATGAGTTTTCCTTTCAGGTGGCCAAAACCCACCTGTGGATTTTGTTGCGTTTAAGACAAGGTGAATGCAAAAATTATTCTCATTTCACAAAAGTAGCACTCATTGCGGGTTACTTTACAAGAATATTACCGCCATTTGGGCTAAACAATAAATTCCTCAAAAAAATTATGAGAAGTTAAATTTGAAAAAAAGAAGGAAATCTGGGAAAGGGGGAGGGGAGAACGAGGAGCAAAGGGGATAAAGGGGCGGAGCCATCAAAGATGAGAATACAACATGCAAATTTAGAGTTGTTGTACTGTACTATTTTTAAATTCTCTTCCCCAAGTATTTTCTGCTCATTTTTAAAAATGTTTACATTTTTCTGGAATTCTTTTTGGTCTTTATTAAAGGGACAGTCCCACCTCACCTCAAGCCTTTTTTCAAGAGGGTGGGGGGGGGGGAAATAAAAACAAGAAGAGCGTAGATATTGAAATTTAATTTATAATTAACCATTCAATATTTATTACTTTTGAAACATGCCATGGCAATGTGGACAAAAACTCAATAGTTGGTAGTAGCCATGTTGGAAGTCATTTTGCCAATTCCTCTATAGTAATAAACGTGATGGTAGTATAAGTTATTTGCCCATAACTATTCCATAGCGATAAAGTGAAGCATACTTGAACCCCCCTTGCATGCAGCGCCATTCCGCCTGGGTGGGTGGAACTATTAAAAAAAATGGCGCTATCCTCTGTTTTGGAAACATCGTCATTTCTGAATTACAGTAGATGGACTGCAATTATTAATAAGACTGCCCTTCTTTATTATTATTAATCTTAATTATAAGATTCATTTGAATCATGTGTCACAAAGTGGGACTGTCCCTTTAAATTTATAAAATTTAACAGTATAGTAAACTTTTGGTTCTATATGATATCTTATAATATTTTTATAGCATGCATGTGAATTCCATAGACACAAGTTTGTTATACGAATGCCTTTTTACCAATAAATAACCAGAAAATAATGAATTATTGTTCGAGTCATCCATTGCTGTTTTTCACTAACAAAAACCTGGTTTTGCTTATTACAAAAACCTATTCAATTAATAACCTGTCACAGATAACGTCCAAAATGGGCATGTAGCTTTTCGCAAAATGCGTAATATACACAGGCCTAAGGTTAAATTTCATCAAAAAAATATAATTTATTTTTATAAATATACGATGGTTATACTTGTTATCCTGAACAGGTTTCAAGTTGTTTGCTTTTAATAATTTCACGCTAAACTAAGGCGCAATATAAAATTACAAGCTAAAACATGAAAAATGATATAGGACCAGCCAGTAAGCCTACTTGTGATGGAAGAATTATGTGATTTACAAATAGAGGATTAGATAGCTCATTTCCAAGATATCCAAGCAGTTCAATAGTATACCGTATATATCAAATACAAAACTCCAAAAATAAGATATATAGCCCAAGTAAGCATAAGGCAGGTCTAGTTTAAATTTTGCTATTAGGTAAATAGAATATTTTGATGTATATTTTGGATATCTATTAGACAAACCCCAAGGTGCACCCTGGAATTTCCTGCAATTTTGACAGGAAGGAAGGAAGGGGAGGGGGGGAGAGAGAAATAACTTAAAAAAACAGAAGTTTCAATGTGGGGGGAGGGGAGGAAGGAAAAATTATAAAAAAATTAATGGGGAAGTTAGCAGTATTAATATTAACTTAGAAAACAGAATTTCTAAAGGATATAGGGGGTTGGAAAAATAAAAAATAAATTGTTCAGTGGGGAGTGGGGCAGTATTAACTTAGAAGATAGAATTTCCAAAGGGGGGATGGAGTTGAAGAAAATTAATAAATCAAACATTTTAAATGATTGGGGGGGGGGGAGGGGGGGGGGCGAGCTGTAATAACTTAGAAAACAGAAGTTCCAAAGGTGGGAGAATTAAATGAAAAAAATTCCTGGGGGAGAGGGAAGAAGAACTTAGAAAACAGAATTTTTAATGGGGGAGGGGTACTTTAATCTAAGAATACAATTTCCAAAGGGGTGTGGGTGGAAAAATGAACAGAATACATTTTTAGTGGGGGGGGGGAAATGGGGAGGTTTAAAATATCAATATCTTCTAAAATACCCCCCCCCCCCCTACCAAATGGCATCATTATATGCTGATCGTAGGGTACTGAGTTGAATTGAATTGAATTGAAAATTATCTAAATGTTATGCGAAAGTGTATAGGAGCAAAAATCCTGAAGGAAGGGGGGGGGGGGGGAAAGCAGTCGTTCCCCATTTGCCCTTATTTTTGCAGGCGCCCATGCATAAGGAGAGGGGTTAAGGGAAAAGAAGCTAAAGGGAGAAATAACAAGTGGTGGTGGAACCCTGGACGAGAACTGTGTGGGGGAGGGGGCCTTAAATTTATTTGGCTTCAAAAGTCTAACATCAAATATTAATGTTCATGACACATATAGTTAATGCAATTCTATTTGGATTTTTAAGTAAATGAGTAAATTATTAATGAATTCCCAAGCAATGAAAAATATCTTTAAAAATGCATTTTTTAATTGGTACATAATATATTCTTAAATGCATTTGTTAATGCATTACCTTTTCATTGGAGGAGGAAGGGGGGGTGTGGTGAGGTTACTCAAGGCACTCGTATTATAACGTAAATCCTGTTTTGAAATGTTTTGGCAATTAAGAATGTCTATACAGTGTCATATGTAAAATCTTAACAGCTATGTCCATAAATTATTAAAACTTATTTTCCAGGTACTCATTTTTCTCCCCTCAAACTATTCAAAACTAAACGCGAACCATTACAAATTAAATAGGCTATAACAGTGAAGTAAGGAGGAGCAAAAGTTGGTAAAAATACAAAAGGTAAAAACAAAAAAGTGGGCGGAGAAAGTGATGACTGTAGTCTCCTGTCAGGTGATCGATTCTTATGCTAATTATCACGGCGAGGGCAAAAACAAGTGTGTGAAAATCAATTTAACTTTTGTTAAATGGTGCCGCGCAATGTGTCTTCCAGCCAACATTTTGACGATGAAAAATTACAGCGATCATGCAATGGAAAAGGGTCTCACATACACACACGCCGAAGAAGAAAAAACAATTGAAAGAACAATATGAATAAAAACGATAATTAAAATGCAGTAATAATTTAGTCCAAAAAAAAAATAGTTACTAATTAAAAGTCTTGCTATGCAATGCAGTGTTCTTAAATGTGCATTCTCCAGACCAAATTTTAATTTCAAAATTGGGCATATTCCAGCAAACCAAATGTAATTGGCACGTGCAATGAGACCAGTTTAGAAAAAAAAATCTTGAACATTATAGAATGTATATACATACAAAAGAAATTGGGACTTTTTTGTTTTAAAAATGGTTGTTTCTTCAGTGTTTCTTCTATAATGTAACTGTAACAAGTGTGTATATATTATAGTCACCTGAATTTTACTGAACCAGTAACAAAATTATATTGTCTTATAGGAGTATACTGATATAAATTTATAAGACTGATAAAATAGAGATGTGTTCAATGTTTTAACCTGGCAAATGAAAGTATAAAATTATTTTTCTATACTATTAATTAAGAAGGACATTGGGCCAATAAGATTACTGGAGCGATATATACAATTTATTGTTCCAATAACTATATTGGTTTGAGGGCCCGAAACATCAAATAACCAACGTAATTTGTTATTGCTAACAAGATATTGGGAAATTTTGTAGGTTTTCAAACTATAATTCTTTTTCGATATAGTGTATAATGACATTTTCTGAAATACATATTGTAATTTTGACAATTCAGAAAGTAAACTGCAGGATTTCGGTCTGCCTGGATACATCCACTGTGCATGCTACATGATGTATCAGAAGTGAAAATTATGGCCTTTACCCTAAATTATGTAACCCGTAATCCTGCAATACAACATACCTGATTTCACCGAGCAGTGGATGTGGGATCTGGATTCATAATAAACCCAATCGAAGCCAGCTTCGACAGCTAATCTGGCCAACATTCCGTATTTGGATCGATCCCTATCAGAGGTTGAAATATCCACTGCCCTTCCTTCGTAGTGCAACGAATCTGGAGCATGATGACCCTCTTCGTCCCATCCTTCCGTCACCCTTAATTTCACACCAGGCCATTGATTCATCACCGATATGGCCAAAGTATTTAACTTTTCTTTACATCTCTGAAAAATACAAATAAAAAATAAACTATAACATTATTTTCAATGAAAATTCCCGATGCAGCAAATCAAATGTGAACAGGGACGAAACTAAGAGGGGGTATAGGGGGTGAAACATCCCTCCCCCCCCATCCCCCACTATTCCTGAAAAAAATTGATTTTGTCAGCAAATTTTGGTCATTTATCTGAGATTTTGATAATTTATCTGAGATTTTCACAATATATCTGAGAGTTTGACAATTTATCTGAGATTTTGACATTTTATCTAATATTTTTTACTATTTATCTGGGATTTTGACAATTTATCAGATATTTGACAATTTATTAGAGATTTTAACAATTTATCAGATATTTTGACAATTTATCAGATATTTTGACAATTTATCAGAGATTTTCACAACTTCTCTGAGATTTTCACAATTTATCTGAAATTTTGACAATTTCTCTGAGATTTTCACAATTTCTTTGAGATTTTGCAATTTTATCTGTAAATTTAAACAATGTGTGAGATTTTGGCAATTTTATCTGTAAAAGTTTGACAATTTTGTCATTACATTTTGACAGTATGTTGACATTGGATTTTAATTTTACCCACCCTTCTATAAATTTTAAGAATGTTCTTTGCAAATTTGGACAATTTTGTCATTACAATTTGACAGTACGATGACATTGGTTTTTAATTTTACCCATCCTGCAATAAATTTTAAGAATGTTTTCTGTAAATTTGTACAATTTTCTCTGCAAATTTGGACAATTTGGCTGCAAATTTGGACAATTAATTGATTGTAAATTCTGACATTGCATCTGAGACTCTGACACTATTTTGACATATTTACCATGGCATGGGAATGAATTGAATAAGCCAGCGGTACTGCATGAATTGAAATTCACGGGAAATTTCAGTAAATTTCTTATGATGCGCATGCGCAGTACGCATTTCCTGCTCCAACTAACAGAATTATTATGATATTACGATGAACCGAAAATCTCAATAAGGACAACTTTTACTTTGGTCTAAAACTTGACGAAAACTGGTATTTGCACTGTAAACTTCCAAGAGTTCATCACCAGAATACTGATAAATCAGAAATTGTTGAAATACCAGCCTGAGTAGTTCAAGCTATACTGATCCTCACTACCGAGAATAGTTGTAAAGTATACATTGTATACACAACCACGCTTAGCAATCTCACGAAAAAACTGTCTAAAAAGTCCAGACGAGAATTTTGTGTACAAATCAGCCGTTCATGAAATTAAAAGGTTATTTTCTCTCTCTCTCTTTATTGTCATTTTGTGTTAAGAAGAATGCCGCCAAAGAACAGCAAAAAAATCAAATTTTACAGAAGAAAGGGCCTGGAGAGAATAATCCTGCATGTTCTGCCATGGATCATACGCAAGGGTACTGTTTGAATAATAGACGTACTCCAAGAAGGGGGAGAAAAAAATCAAAGGTGTATATAAACAGCTTGGAGTTAAAATATTTTTTGTTCATCATTCATGGGTGATTGACAAGAGCTGATCCACGTAGTTTTTTCAGTTGAAAAACGTATGAATTGCACGTGTTTGCGGCAACAAAGCTGATGTTCCGTGTGTCGGCGCCATTTTGTATGCCTTCACCACCTGACCTGACAATATTGAAGTTTGTTTGATAAAAGACTAACAACAAACCCATTATTCATTATAAGAAAAATGCTATGTGTATACAATTGTGTCCGTCCGTCACTCATTTTCCAATTTCTACGTGGAGGTCTCGCCTAATTATTAGCCTGTGGCCGCCACTTAACAAGTTGAATTGAGCGCCAGGATATGGAGCTGCTGAGCCCATAATTATGGCGTGCCATAACCTACTATTAGCTCTATAGAAAGATTAGAAAGTGACTGTGTTTCTCTAGCCTCTTTCAATATAATATTCCCTCCCCCCATTCTACCACAACATACATAATTAGAAAATGAACATACATAGAATGCATTCCTCTGCTCAACAATACACTTAAATTAGGGCGCAGAGTGGGACTTTTTCAGCAGAAAAAATAGCTAAAAAAGGTAAAAAAACCACACAAAAAAAACCAAGTATATTTACTTTGCATGCACGCATTGTGAGCAGACCCTGTAATTGAGCAGTTAGTGAATTTAACTAGGCTTAAGACAACATGGATGCAGGTTATATGCAAATTGGTTACCCATCTTCTAAAAAATGTCCATCCCTAGTTTTGGCCCAGACTCCATAATTATTAAGCCCAGGAAAATTGCAAATACTGTCAAATCGATACTAATTTCAGAAGTAGCGAATGAGCCGGTTTGTCAAAAATAAGCTCAGTAAACCAGTGTGATCCTGGAAGTGTCCCTAATTAACCTGGATCATTTCTAGAAGATTTATGGTATAGATTGTATTTGCCAAACTGTAAAACCTTTGATTTAGGTTTATTCTCACTGATGTGAGGGTGTCACTCTCTATGAAAAACAATGCTTGTTGATTGAGCCACTGAATAACAATTTTTCGAATATAAATTCGAAAGCATTTAAAAATGCAAAAAGAATCTCATATTCCAACAGAAATTTAAATTGGTATAAAATATAAGCACATTATCACCTTAGAGGTGCACGTCCATATCACAAAACATCATTGGTTATAAGTTTGTTGTACAAATTGTTATATAACGTGTTACTGAATGATACAATATGGATGACATATGAAATGACATCATGTTATATAACCTTTATCTTCTCTTTTTGTAACAAGTTGTAGGCCTTATACAACTTTGCTATAAGGCGCCTATAAGTTTTGTGATATAGTGTGCATGGATGCACCTTAATAGAATGCATTGTAGCTAAAAGCTTTACAAAAATGATTTTGAAGACATTTCAAAAATGCATGATACAATATACATTTGAGTTACTTGCAAATCTACATAACAATGTTTAAAAGGGGGTCATTCATAAATTACGTAACACTCACTCATAAGTAGGCCTAGTTGGGCGTAACAAAACGTTCCAATTTTACGAGTTCTCAGTTTATAAATCAACAGATATAATTTCTCTGTTGAGTTAGGAGCCATTCACATTTAAATTTCTGACTCGGGTCAAATAGGTGGCACAAAATCCAATGTTTTCCCCCAAGTACAGTATATATTTAATCTAAAAATTGATGAGACACTAGTATAAAAACTGTAAAAGAATTCATAAGTAATTTCAAGCTCATTAGATATACATTTTCCACCACACCATATCATACCAATGCTATAGGAATGTTGCAAACTAGCCGAAAAACATTACGCTTACGAGCCCCCCATGGAGATCTACAGGGGCCCTAACAGGAGGTGGTCAAATTTGTTTTTTTTTACCAACCTCAGGCTAGTTTCAGATTGCTTAAAGAATGGACCATCAAAAGTATTAAAAATATTAAAAAAATTGACCAAATCATTTTACAGTTGCAATGACCATATACATTGACAAACTAAATTTGACTTACTCAGATTCACCTTAAAGGGAAAGTCCCACTTTGTAACGAGTTATATTTTAAGTTGTTCACACATACTAGTTTCAATATTGAAGAAATCACTATAAGTTTGCAGAATACACGTTAGGAGCCATTTTTCTGCAAATTTCAGCAGACAATAAAAATTAGTGGCGCCCTCTTGGACATGCATGTCTACATGTTTCATGAAAGTTGATGCCTTTTATCCAGTAGAGAGAGCTATATACTATCAGTATAATGGTGCCTTTTTGGGTTTTGTATTTTCATCCAAATTCATGTATTCAGGACATTTTATTTAATGATTGGTGGGCTCAAATCAAATTGAAATTTCCATAAATTTTATAATTTTTCATTATCTTCTTCCTACAACCCACTTCTTTCAAAGTGGGACTTTCCCTTTAAGAATTTCAGAGTATGTCTGGTGATCACAATCATGCAGTACTAAACTGCCAATACTAAATTAGCATTAAACAGTACAAACTGCATGCAGTATGGCAAATGCATAATGTAATACACTCCTGTCAAAAGTAGGCCTACTCCCATAATGCACCATTTGCCAAAAAAGCGATATTGTGGTCATTTTAGTATTGGACAAATGGTAGTTGAAAGTTGTTCATCATAGATGGCGCTAGAAGTCAATGGCAAAGAACATGTGCCGCCATTTTAGTATTGGACAAACTTTATTTAAAATTATTTCATCATAGATGGCGCTTTATTTTTGAAAAGAAGTTTCTTAAGGTGCATTTTGCTAAGCAAAATTATCAACAATCTGGTAACTCGATATGGTCAGAAGCAACTCAAGTCTTAAATCATGTTAGTAAATAAACACTTTTTGGATCATTCATGCATCAGGGGATTGTGTTTATAGATTTTCGACTAAATAGTTGAGTCTTGCTCCAATTCCTGACATTTTTCTACTTTTTTTTTTGTTAGTGTAAACGTCTTTCCCATGTCTTCAATCTAAAGGAATTTGGTTCATACCACAATTTCAAGGTCCTAAAACTATATACACACATATGAAAGGGGGAAAATAAGCAGACAGATTTTGTTATATAACCTGCACAGTGACCCTTTTATAGATTCATGCAATGTTTTTTCCATCTCACACTAAATTTAAACCATCAGACTGGCAGGTGGCAGCAATGAATACGCATTAAAATGATACCATGCTGGCCACTTTGTATATCATTTTTGAGATATTTTCAAAAAAGTTCTTTATCGCCCAATGGGTGATGATGGTCTCATTATAAAAATTCAAATGCTAATATAGGTTTTAAACAACATAATGAACAGAGTTATCTTCTCAGCTGGTTACATGCATGAGGTAAAAAAAAAAACACCTCAGTTTTTCTCAAAAAAAAATTATCTTAGAAATCGGCCTCTTTTGGTAGGATCATTCATTTTAAAGCTCTCAAAGATGTACTTTTTTGATGAAATTCTATTGTTCTTGTGTTGAAAAGTCGCCTATGGGGGCGGCCAAAGAGAGTATTTTGTTATACATTTGTTGAGGAAAAAAAGTACAGGATCATATAAACAAAACAGCAGAAAAATAGTCAAAAAAATTATGTAAAAAAAATACTCTAGCAAAAAAAAAAAGAGAGCAAGCTACAGGCCTATAATAGTGAATGAAATAAATGTAATTAAGCTTGACAGAAGTGAAGCTAGTTACCACCAATTGAGTTGATTGTCACGAAATCAGCTTAAAAAGCTATAACGAGTGATGATGCATTATATCCATGTGCCATTTCAAATTCATTGTTAACAAAATGGTTTTTTCCCCAGCAAATTGAATAATTCTTTTTCTCAAAAAATGTTGGGAAAAAAAATGCGCCAAGGAAATAGCCTATCTTCAACCAAAAAAAAATAAAAATAGCTTTTAATGTATTTTCTTGAATTGAACTTTGCTAAATACTGTACAATAACAATCTTGTTAGTAAAATCTAAGGACCTAATTACCAAAAACCATGGACTTTCAGGAAACAAAAATTTAAAGAAATGGGGGGCTGTCCACACTTTCAACAGCATGGGCCG